>CAEGAD010060985.1:0-38511 GCA_903067055.1 Poeciliopsis paucimaculata
ACTGAGAATCCATTTTATTTTTGTTTTTGGTTGTTTTGTTTATCAGTTCCAGCGTTCTTTTGAAAATAAAGTGTATCCATCTTTGGCATGCATTATTACATCATTTCCATTAAATCAGTGTAAAAAGGTCTTCAAACAATATTATTGTTTATCGCAATAATTTTTGAGATAATTAATCGCTCAGCAAAATTTGGTATCGTGACAGGCCTACTGGCTGCTCCGGTATAGTGTGTTGATGTCGGGGAACATGGCGCGCAGACAGGCGGTGACCAGCGGTGCATTCTGCTGGGCCCAGCTCAGGCAGTGCCGCCACGGGAAGGAGGACAGCGGCTTCCGGTCCGACACCTTCTGCTGGAAGGGACTGTCCGTCCGCCGAGCCAGAACCTTCATCTGCACAGACACAATGAGGCACAAATCCATAAGGGGTCAACAGTTATTGTAGCATTTATTATTTATCGTAATAAATTTCTTTTGATTTGCTGTTGATAAATTCCAAGTAATGACGCTTAAAGAATTGTCAGGGTTTATAGCTTTACTGTACAGAGGGTTGTAGTTTAGTGATAAAAGTCACTAAGTTACAACCCTGATAAAAATTACAGATTAATTTGAGGGCCTCAGGGGCACCCTAACTTTTTGACACAGTTTCTTAACATATTTGGCCCACGATGTTTTCTAAACTTCAGATCAAAAGACTAATTAATAGATTCATAAACACAAAAACGAATGATATAATTTCAGTATGATTTAATTAGTTCCAGTTATAGTTTTTCATCTTTCATTACCGTTTTAATTTATTTCAGTTAAAAATGTCTTCCCAATTTCAGTTTTCATCATTTTGTTCGGCTCAGTTAACCTTAGCATACTAGTGACATAAAGAGAACTGCACTTTTACCGAATCAGCGCCACCAATGGCGAGGAGCAGTACTGCACTGCCTCACCCCAGACCATTTTCATGCATTTCCACAGGAAATGCGTAAATTTGGCAATTTTGACCATCAAATATTATCACCGATGGACCGCCCAGACCCGAAGACTCACCTCGGTCCGCAGCTGCTTGCTCCAGAACTCCAGCATGGGCTTCCTGGCGCCTTTGGATGACCAGAGCATCTGCAGTGCCGCCTTGTAGCTGGACTTGCTAACCAGCAGCGCCGCTTTGCTCTTCTTGCCCATCCTGCGGCCCGGCGTCGGCGACACCTTCACCTGCGAACAGAACCAAACCTGCTGAACCAGCAAACACCTGGCGGTTCACTAATCAGACTGAAGGGAGAGTAAACTACAGCAGCTGGAGACATGGAGGTTAATCTGATGGCCTCAGGGGTGCACTTACCTTTAGTCACATGGGTTGATTATTTATTTTATTTGATTTATGTATAAAGTCTGAATGTTATGCTCTATTTTTGAGAGTTTTTACTTAGTTTGTACTTAAGAGAATTTTATGATGTTTAGTTTGCACCTTTTAATTATTGTTTTGCATCATGTACACCCTCAGAATGGACTGCTAAAAATATTGATTGGGCTGAACAGTTGCTTTTTTGTAAAGGATGTAGTTCATCATAAAGCTATAGAATTTTGAGAAGTACTAATTGCTGCTGGCTAGTCTGAAGGAGCTAAGTGGATTAGTGCTCTGTGAGGCAGAAACTTTGAAACTGAAGATCAAACGAGGAGCTTGGTCCTTTAAGACGGTACAAAGGTCCAACCAGGCATTTTATGGCAACCATTCAGGTTGCCATGGAGATTAAAAGGATTTAGCAAATATGAATAGAAAAATCAAGGTACGTTTTAAAATGATATAAAGCTCAAAAAAGTCGACTTTATTTTACTTTAAGAATTGCTGTGGAGAATCCAATTTTCTGTGATTTTAGTCTGTTCAGTATAAGAACGGGATTATGGTCACTTTCTTTCAAAACATTTGCTGAGTTTAATAAACAAGGCAACAGTTTTATTTGGCTGCTGAAAGTCCCTCATTTGACAAAGTTACAATGATTATAAAAGTTTGGTTAATAAAAAGCAGATATTTTATTTTCATGCGTTTTACGGTGGTAATTTTACCCCAATTAGAAATCCAATTCTGCTATCTCCATCGATGTGGCCGGTCTCCTGGTACCAGTTCTATTTGTCCCTTCCCATCTGGCGGTACCAATAGGCACCTTCCAGTCTGAATGGACCGCTGCTAAACCTCCCTGACTGCTGGTACCGGTTCTATACGTACCTTCCTGACCTCGGGCGGCTTGACCCAGAGCGAGCGCTTCCCGCTCTGTTTGCGCTTGCCCTTGGTTCGGATGATCTGAGCGCAGGTTTCACACAGGAAGGACTTTTCGTGGACCTCGGAGTCCGGGAAGACCCAGCGGACGGTGTCCGGGGTCGTGAAGGTGAACACCGCCCTGCGGTTCAGGGAGCGGCCCTGCCGCTGGAACAGCAGCCTGCAGCAGCAGCAGTTCCGGTCCTCCGGCCGTTTGGACCGCCGCGGACCGCCGCGCGGTACCGCCTCGGTGCAGCTCACAGCGGGCTCGTCCTCGGTGTGAGGGTTCGGTTCGGTGCCTCCGGGGCAGTCCACTTCTGCACCGAGGACGGGTTCTGGGAGCTCCAGCTGCGGGGGTTCGGAGGGCTGTAGTGTTCCGCCTGCCTCAGGTTCGGTTGTGTCCGCTGTGTGTGCGTAATCATGCTCGTTGGATTCAACTGCAGGTTCGGTTCCGTCTGCTACTCCTGGGTTCTCAGACTCCATGGCTGAGGGCGTTCTCCGGTTCGGAGCCTGCGGCAACCTGCAGCTCCAGCGAAGTGGGTCAGAACCAGAACTTATCCCAGAGTTCTGCAGAATGGGGCGATGTAGAAGACAGAAACGTTTTACCGCGACGAGCTGCAGAAACAGGAAGTAAACTCAGATAAACAAAACCTCATCCGCCTCCACACACTGCAGCAGGCGCCCCCGCGCGGTGGTAGGCCAGGACTGCAGGTCATATGAAGAAAAACTGGCTTTGCCATTAAAAGGGAAACAATTTGTGTTTTCTAGGCACATAGTGTCATTTTAAGGCACAACATTTTTATGTTACCAGACGTTGTTGTAAAAATGCCATCAATTAGCAATCAATTATTTGTGTAAATTTCAGCAAGAAGGCAATTCAAAGTGTTTGACATCATAAAAACAAAAATAAAAAGTCGGTAAACATCATACAATCATCAATTGAGAAACCAGTAACAAACATCACAAGTGACATTTTCAAAATGATCTATTTTCATCAAATAGGTTGAAAGAAATTTTACTTTCTGATCTAAAACCTTTAAATTGGGCATCTGTCTCTTCAAAAACTCTTGTTCTTTCTGAAACTCTCCCTTCAGAAAGTCTCCACAACATAGCTCCTTTATTAACCTTTTCACAATGTTTTAGCAGCATTTCGCTGAGAAATAGCTCCTATAATGAGCTCAGCTGATGTGAACTCCTGCCAGGTGTTTGCTAATTGTTGCTGGCTAGTCTAAAGGAGCTCACCTGTGAGGCAGAAGCTCAAAAGCTTGGAAACTGAAGCTCAGATGAGGTTCTGTGCCTTGAAGGCTGGGCTGGGTCCACCCAGGTGTTTTGCACAGCTGAATGGTTGCTATGGAGCTTAAAGGATTTCTAAAATATGCATGGAAGAATCAAAAGAACACTTCAGGTAGGTTTATAACAAGGAAGTAACAGAACATGATGTAAAGCTAAAAACAAAGATGATTTACATAATACTGCCCTTTTAAAAGTAACTGAGATTAGGTTCAGTAATTGAAAAATCACTGGAGCATTATTTGTTTTTTATTTAATTTGATTTATTGATAAAGTCTGAATGTTATGCTCAATTTTTGTGAGTTTTTATTTAGTTTGTACTTAATAGAATTTTATGATGTTTTGTTTCCACCTTTTAATTATTGTTTTGCGTCATGTACACCCTCAAAAAGGAAGAATTATCTTGTTAAAATATTTATAAAATAAAATAAATAAATATTCAATTGATATTATTATTGTTGTTGTTGTTAATGGTAGTTCTTATTATTTGTAATAAGAATTTGTCATCCGACTTTTACGTTGTAGGTTTTATTTTGGCGAGTCTTACCGGAAGTGGAAAAAAGGATGTAAACAAATCTGTGCGTCATCAGCTTTTAACCTGCTGTAACATACCAGTTTATCTGGGAGTTAACTGGATGCTTCAGGTAGAACCCGACAGGATTTTTATTAATTTCTAAAAGTTTAATTTTGAATCGATGTTTAACCTGCTAAGAGCTGCTAACTGTTAGCTCTCTGCTTCATTTCATTGACTGATTCCACCCCAGAGGATAAAAGTATTTACATTTAAGGACACTAAAGAAAAGAGTCGATGTAGAGGAAGAAGAAGAAGAAGAAATTTTTTTATTATCTTAAAGAAAATTAACGCTTTTTGTTCTCCTTAAGTGTCAGAAACTTATAGTTAAAGCTTCATATTTACAAATACCTCCAGAAGGGATCAGTCTGTGCGGATGTTTTAATTCATTTGTGTGTGTTACGGTGGCCCAGAAGGGTCAGTACAATCTAAAAGGCAACAATATTAATGTGAACCAACAGGTCCTGTTTTGATCCAGTTTTGCAGGTTCACATCAGTTCAGATTCAACCTCAGCTCATATTTCTGTTCTCCACAGGTTCTCGTGAACATTTCAGCTACGTTTGTTCTCGTGAACTTACGTTTGAATGCTGTACGTTCTTTCATCATACAGCATTCAAACATCCATCCATCCATCCATCCACCCAACCATCCGCTAATCCACCCATCCTTTGTAGCCATTCATTCATCCATTCATTCTAGCCATCCGTTAATCCATCCAACTGTCCATCTAACCATCCATCCAGCCATCCATCCGTATGTCCATTCATCCATCCATCCATCCATCCATCCATCCATCCATCCATCCATCCATCCATCCACCCAACCATCCATTAATCCATCCATCCTTTGTAGCCATTCATCCATCCATTCATTCTAGCCATCCATTAATCCATCCAACTGTCCGTCTAACCATCCATCCATCCATCCATCCATCCATCCATCATCCGTCCGTCCGTCCGTCCGTCCGTCCGTTCGTCCGTCCGTCCGTCCGTCCGTCCATTCATGGTAGCCATCCATCCATCCACCCAACCATCCGTTAATCCACCCATCCTTTGTAGCCATTCATTCATCCATTCATTCTAGCCATCCGTTAATCCATCCAACTGTCCGTCTAACCATCCATCCAGCCATCCATCCGTCTGTCCATTCATCCATCCATCCATCCATCCATCCATCCATCCATCCATCCATCCATCCATCCATCCATCATCCATCCATGATGTGTTTTAGGACTGGTTATCTCTGGTTCCGCTGAATGTTTTAGAGTTTGTAATGAAATAAATCCTGTTTGTGACCCTTGACCCTTGGCTGGTGTTGGCTGCTCTGATGCTGGAGACCTGCTGGTTCTCCTGGTTTCATCAGATTAAGTCTCCCTCGTCTTCCTCACCAACCGACAGACGTCTGTGGCTCAATCAGGGACTCGCCAGCTGGGGTTCTCCTTCTCCAATCAGGGTGGATCCGCCTGCAGCCTGTTACCACGGCAACCGTCTCTCAAGACGTTCTGCTTCTCGTTGCAGGTGGAAACTGGGGAATGATGATGTTGTTGGTGCTGTGAACCGTGGAGGGAGCTGATGGCGGGCGGCGGCAGATGGAAAATGGAAACCTGGGTCACATGGTGTGTGTGTCCACTTGACCCACCAGTACAGCGGTTCTGTACCAATAATCTGGGCTTTGCTGTTGAGCATGATCATAGTTTCTGGACTTTCATTATTGTTTTGTTTTATCTGGTGTTGTCTAATTGGGTTAGTTTTAATTAGTTTTTACAGTGTGTTTACTAGTTTTTAGTAAAATATAATTGATATTAAACAAAAGGTAAGATGGCAGAAACAGCGAGAAGAAGAAAGAACTGGCAGCTTGGTGTAATGAGGAGAACAAGTCGAAATAGGAGGAAACAACTATATCACCTTTTGGTTTTTCAGCGTTAAATAGCAAATTTGAAACATATTTTATTGATCAGCCTCAAATATTGTACTGAGAGAAGGGAGTTGGTACATAGATTACAAGATGACAAATTACAGTTGAAAACCTTTAGGATAAACTTTCCACTTCTGGATGTTGTTGTTTTTTGGGGGTTTTCTTGTTAATGTACCTTAAGAAGCTGAAATTAATAGAGAGAATCCATTTTTTGTTCTAAAACCTGTGTCATATACAGTTAGTGTCTCGATTCAAACTCCATTCGAGTAAATGGAGGCAAAGAATATCTTGCCAACTATCTCTTGCTGTTCCTCCTGTGTCCAGATGGGGGAGCCAGTGAGTCTGAACGTTAGCAGACTCACTGACGTTTACAGCACGTCACTGTCCACGCTGAGGCGCTACCCCGACTCCCTGCTGGGCGCCATGTTTAGAGGAGACCTGCCGACGGTCGGAGAGACCCGCGGGAACTACTTCATCGACCGGGACGGCCCGTTGTTCCGGTGAGCTTTGTAGGCTCAGATGGACCTCAGACATCTGAGCCTACAGATGTCTGAGGTCAGTTGAGTCTAGACTCAGTTGTCTAGACTCAGTTGAGTCTAGGTCAACTGATGTTGACCTAGACTCAACATCAGTTGAGACCTAGACTCAACATCAGTTGAGTCTAGGTCTCATTAGCTCATTTAGAAATTCAGAAAAGCCCCTATTATTAATTATAGACGTGATAAAGCCTAAAGCTGCTCAGAACCAGTGAGCGGTAACAGAACCAATGAGAAACTCCAGAACCAGAGAGAACCAGTGAAAGGTACCAAAACCCGTGGAAAGTACCAGAACGAGTTCCAGAACCAGTGAGAACCAGTGAAAGATACCAGAACCAGTGGAAGTTTCCACTACCAGTGAAAGGTACCAGAACCAGTGAACGGTACCAGAACCAGTGAAAGGTACCAGAACCAGTGGAAGTTTCCACTACCAGTGAAAGGTACCAGAACCAGTGAAAGGTACCAGAGCCAGTGAGAGGGGATTGGGACTCATGCCGGGTTTTCTGAAAGTTGATGACTCACCCGGTCTAACACAGTCTGGCCTGGCTGCTGGGCAGAACCAGTCTAACCGGGTCCGACCCACTCTCCGTCTCATTTCAGCTACATCCTAAACTTCTTGCGCTCATCGGAGCTGACGCTGCCCTGCGGCTTCAAGGAGATGGCGCTGCTCCGTAAAGAGGCGGACTTCTACCAGATCGAGCCCCTGATTTAGTGCCTGGGAGACCCCAGGCCGCTGCTGCTGTCCGACCGACACCTACGAAGAAGTGGTGGAGCTGTCCAGCACCAGGAAGCTGTCCAAGTACTCCAACCCGGTGGCAGTCATCATCACCCAGCTCACCATCACCACTAAGGTTCCTCACATCCACTCTTACGCTCATAGGTTTTGCATCACCTAAGTTTCTAGTTTCTGTATCTGTTACAAATAAAAAAGGTCTTTTGTGTGAAAGTTTCTATTTCCTTGGAGATGGGAGTGAGAAGATTATTCAGTTTCTGTATCTGTTACAAATACAAAGGCCCCTGTATGAAAGCATGAGAATGCAATGTGTGTAAAAGCACATGTGTGTACTTGACCTTGATAAGCATCTCAACAGTAGTAAAACTTTTGTTTTGGTTATTGAGTGGTTAGACTGCTCCTCACTGCGTGTGGGTCAGTCACACGCGATAACGGGAGATGTACGGAGGGGGGAGGGAGACTCTTGGAAGTCAGACTTGGTGTGGGAGCTCAGGTTTAGAGGATATGTTGTGAGTTTTGTTCTGTTGTTTAAGCTTCTCAGATGTTCATGTTTTTATGGGGTGAACTTTATTTTTTTGTTTTTTTTCTCTATTTCTGATCATTTGGTTGGTCTTACATGTCGCAAGCTTTAAATCTTAAAATGGTTACATGGAACTACAGGGGCCTACAATGTTTAAAGAAGGTCAAAAAAGTCATTAATAAACTGCATGATTTGGATTCCAGAATAGTATTTCTACAGGAGACGCATCTTATGGAAGAGGATGAGGGGCGGGTCAGGAGGAGGTGGCGGGGTAGCGTCTTCACTTCAGCATTCTCTTCTCGAGCAAGAGGAGTTATGACTCTTGTCCATGAATCTGTCCCATTTCTTGCAAACAATGTTATCAAGGATAAGAAGGGTAGATATTTGATAGTTCAGGGCTCTTTACTATTGGAACAAATTAACCTGGTTAACGCATATGGTCATCGTTGCAGGGGCGCTTTGTGATAGCGAGGGGATTTTAATTGTACTCTTATTCCAGAAATGGATAGAGCCACAGGGTCAGAGCTGACACATAGCACCTGTAGAACAACTATACAGATGTTTATGAAAGCTCTTAGACTGGTAGACATCTTTAGGGAACTTCAGCAACAAACCAGAGCCGACTCATGTTACTCAGCAACATTTCAGACTTACTCGTGAATAGATTATTTTTTAATTTCATTAGAACTAATATCCAAAATTCAAAATTGTACATATGATAGCATAGTGGTCTCAGATCACTGCTGTCTGAGCTACTGTGATAAGAATCTCACCAGGGAACCCCCCTAGATGGCGCTTTCTGCATAAATGGCTGCAGGATGAGGATTTTGTTAAATATATTGGGCTACAAATCTTTCAGTTGAACACAAATCAAACAACAGCATGCATCAGATGGGATGCCTTCAAAGCATTTATTAGAAGTCATGTTATTAGCTTTACAGGCGATAAGTCCAATGAAGCCAAGACTAAAAGGCAGCACCTAGAAAATAAAATAAAGAACATTCAGGAGAGGGTTTTTCAAACAAATTATACTGAGTTGAAAAAACAACTGTTGATCCTCAGAGCAGAATATGACAAAATGTCCAGTCTCAGAGCTGCATTGAGTCTCTTAAGATTGAAACAAAACTTTTACAAACAGGGGGACAAAGCTGGAAAACTTCTAGCTTGGCAGATTAAACAGCTTGAAGCAACAACATCAGTTGATGTTGATGTTAAAACTCCAATAGATCCAAGGGATATTAATAATGCTTTTAAAGATTATCAGAAATTATACGACACTCAAAGAAATTTAGACCAAGTGGAATTAGATACATTTTTGAGTGGACTACATATCCCTGTCATTGCAGATGATTGTAGAGTAGACTTAAATATAGAAATAAATAAAGAGGAAGTAGCACAGGCCATTAATTAATGGAATGAAATTTGGTAAGCAGACAGGACCTGACGGTATCCCCATCGACCTTTATAGAAAATGTAAGGATAAATTGCTCTCTCCCCTTCTAGATATGTTTATGGAGTCATTTAAAAAAGGCACCCTGCCTCCCTCTTTGAATCGGCCTCTAATTAGCTGCCAAAACCGGGTAAACCTCCCAATAAGTGTGAAAACCTGAGACCCATCAGTCTACTTAACTCTGATCTCAAAATCATCTGTAAACTATTGGCAATACGGTTGCAAAGAATACTACCAGACAGAATTAATAAGGATCAAAATGGGTTTATAGATGGGAGGTAAGAATATCACAATATTAGAAGGGTCCTGAATATTATTTGGTTAAAAAAGAATGCTAATAACTTCTTTCATTGGATGCGGAGACGGCTTTTGATAGGGTCGAATGGCCCTATCTTTTTAACATATTGGAAAAGGTTGAATTGTGGAAGTAACTTTATTAAATATGTTAAAATATTATATAATAATCCAACTGCAGAAATAGTATCAAACAAAATATTTTCAAGGGTGATTCAAATCAGGAAAGGTTGTCGCCAGGGATGCCCTCTCTCTCCCTTACTATTCACACTAGCAATCGAGCCTTTGGCATCAGCTATTCGCCTCCATCCACGAATCTCCGGGACCCAAGCACAAAATTTCTCTATTCGCTGACGATGTTATTTTATTTCTAGCAGATCTGAAAAACTCAATTCCGACAGTGATGGAAGTGATCCAGGAATTTGGGAGAGTCTCAGGTTATAAAGTAAATAATGTAAAATCTTCTATTCTGGTATTAAATGTAGGTGGAAGGACTAATCCCATCAGTGAGATAAAGCAATTTAAGGTAGTGGAACATTTTGAATATTTGGATGTTCAGATTTTCCCAAAACTACAACAGGTGGTCAAATCCAATTAATTAATCCAATTAATCCAATTCCGAACACCTAATGAAAACAGTAGCTGCCTTTGCTTGTTTTCAGTTCAGATTCTGATCTTCTTTTTTTTTTTTTTTTTGTGTGCATATTTTGAAGGCAAAACATTTAATATCAAGAAGAGGAATATTTTTACTAAGAGCCTGATTATCTGTAATGTTAATTTATTTATGGTTATATATGGTGGCGCTGCAACAAGAACCACTGATGCAAACGACAAGAACCTCCAAAGAAGACACTGAGCGCAATTTCCTTGTTCATGAATTGTAAACAAAAATGGAGTGGTGACAGATTTTAGCAGTTGTAGGATTTCTTTTTCACTTTAGCCCTAGACTTTGATTGTATTTACCCAGAATGCCATGCTCTGTAGTCCACTTCCTGCTTTTGGAGCAGTTTCCAGTCTGCTTTGCATTTACATAAACATAATCTGAACCATAGTTCAGACAGATTGATGTGTCTAAAGAGATTAAGTAGCTAATTTCGTAACTTTCGTTTGCTACTTAGGTAGCTAAGCTAGCTAGGTAACTTAGGTTAGCTAAGTAGCTATCTTAGCTAACTTGGCAAGCTGGCCAAGTTAGCTAGGTTAGCCACTTAGAGTTTGTAGACAAATGCTAAAATTTCAATATTGTCAACAAAACTGTAAAATCTGTGGGGTACATTTAGAGTTTATCAAAAGGATCCAATCCACTTAAAAGCCTAATTCTGACACATTCACAGGGCATTGTCCCTCTCAAGATAAATACAACAGTCCTTTGAATTTGCTCTTCATATTATTTTTCCACTATGTGTGTCTCTCTTTGGTATCCACCTATAAGCGACTATTTAGCAGAACTAACAGTGAAGCTTAAAAAACCCAGAATGCAATACATTTTGGCATCTGTGCTCATTCTCCATTTGCAACTGGAACACAGCTAAGTTGGGTACATCAAATTTCCAAGATCCAACATCTGACTGAATCAAATCCATCTGATATATATAACTGCAACATGGATTAATGATGATGTAGCTGATGAAAAAATACAAGCACCAAAATTCAAGAGTTCAAGCCCCGCCCAGTTGTAAAGCCCCACCCCTTTTATCTGTGTTTTATATTTTTTAACAAGAGTTTCTGTTGAAAAAACTTGTTTTCTATACTTGATAGATTTTTTAAATAATTTTTGTTTTTTTTCCATTTTTATGTTTTTAGTAATAACAGTAGCCTGTTCCCCACCCCCACCCTCAGGGGGGCCAATGAGCCCGCCTCCCTCCTCTTTCTCCCCGGCTGCCTCCGCCTCTTCCCTCTGGTCTGTCATCCGCACCAGTGTTGTAGCAGCCATTTTACCGTGGAGCGTCGACCCAGCCGCGACCGGAGGATGCCGAGACAGCGCCGTTAATAGGTAATTACGCCCCTTCCTCTCCATCTGCGCCTCACATTTGTCTCTGTAACGGCTCCAGCTCGGCTCCGCGACGGCCGGCGGCGCCGTGGGCAGGGCCCCGGCCGACTGGAGGTCTGAAGCAGCCTGAAAAACTGCCTCAGACGGAGGGAAGATTTGCTTGGAGACTGTTTGGCTACTGTAGCTCTCTGCTGGCAGTTTACTGGACCGGGTAAAAATGGCGACGTCTCTAAATAAACCTGTGAAAGTTGTAAAGAAGCTTCCTTTTTGTGGCTACATGGCTGTTGGACTGTAGGCTAAGATGTGCTCCAGTAAACTGCGCAGAAAAGCGGCGTTTTTAAATATATCCGCGTCCAAAGGGGGCGCTCTAGAGCAACTAAACGCGTTAAATTTGCGCACATATCGGCATGGCTCAGTACTGAAGGCAACTGACTGGCTTATTCATAGTATTTATGTGAAATCTGATGGTTCCTTTGTTCTTTTAGCCTGGTAAGCGGAACATTTTCATGGTTTTTGTAAGAAAGCTCAGTTTTTAATATTGTATTTGCTTAACAGTCATATTAGCATTTTACAAATATAAACAACTTCACTGGGTGGTAGTTTGCAGTAGAATTACGGAATGCTGTATAAATCCTTCAAATGTGGAGTTTTAGGATTCGGACATAGGAAGGATCACGTGGAAGGTCCCAAAACACCCAGAGGCAAAAATCCAAGATGGCTACTGCACTTGTGCAACAAAGCGTTAGCTGCGGTACTAACTTGTTAATTTGCATCTCTGGTTATTTGTTTCGGTATATCAAACTAAGCACTGTACAACTTCAATTAAACAGTCTACACTAACATCAAACACTCCAACGAATCCTCAGGCTATCTGGCTGATGTGCATCCAGTAGTATACATACCAGTATTTATGTGAGTCAAAGCTAAATAAAGAGATTTTAGCCAGTTCGAATTGCCAGATGTATTATACTGATATTTTGTAGTAGCTCAGCCAGGTTTATTTGCATCTCACACAACCATAATGGCCACATGAATCCTAGTCTGGTTCATATGTTGATATTTACGTCACCCAGTCTTGAGGCTCAGTCAGCAGAGTCAACTTAGTGCTGGAGTGAAGACTAAACGAAGACATTAAGCAGTGAAACCCGTCACTTCCTGTTGTAAGTGGGCAGAGCTAAAGTGATATTATGACTATTTGAATATACTGAGTGCTGATCTGTGATTACACACAGGATCTTTGGTACAGATCCAGCCTTTTGTCTGGAAGTTACTATTACACTTTTGTCTTTTGTGGTAAAAGATAATTTTGTTGCTCACATGCTTTGATGCAGAAAAAAGTTTTTGATAACTATTTATCCCCAATGCTTGAAGACTACAACAGGTAATTTTGAAGTCTGTGAGTCCAAAGCTCTATGAGAAGTTTACCCGGATACACTTGGTGTAAAATACTCAATGGTAGATTTGGACCGGAATGACCATCTTCCTGTGCAGTTTGACCATGGGTCCAAGAAACATCTTTTTTATAGGTCTTGAGACACCACAAATGCACAATACTTGGTCAAAGCTTGGCTCAGGGCTGATTGTTTTTATTTTTCTAAGAGTTGAGAAATTAGGCTTCTCCCAGCAGATATTTGAATTAATATTTTATAGGCATTGAATAAATATTTATGTTCAGTTTGGTGCACATCAATTTATAAATATGGAAACTGGAGCCAAAACTCAGATAGACATCAATCCATGTAAGCCCCCACCCCTAGTGAAAAGTGAAAGATGTTCACATTGGACATTAATGACATCACCCAAAATGCTAAAGGTCACAGAGTTTTGGATACACTGATGAAAAAGAGATGAAAAGGAGAAATAGGCATAGATATTGCAAGTGATATTTGTTATTATTACCATCACAGCATTTACCATGAACTCATCTCAAGCTCCTGATGAAAGCAGTAATTTCATCTGCCCAAGCTCAATATGTTACCCTCTTTTCAGACATAAAAGTTGATATCTTGTTTGCTCAAGCTGGCATACCAAGACAGGATAAAAAGACTGGCAGACTGTCTGTTTGCTTTCACACTGTCTGAACCAGAGTTAACTGGGAAGTTAACCAAGAAAAACGGTTTGTAGGAGGACTGGTGTTTCCTTGTCCTATTGATCAAGAATTTGGATGAGCTTTCACCTGTGCCAAAATTAAGTGATCTGTAAATTAACCTTAGTCTTTTTATGGTGAATAATACAGCTCAGGTATTAAAACACCCCAAGAGACCATGCATAAGACTATGCCTGGCCCCCCAAAAAAGTTGCCACCAAAAAAATGTGACACATTCTAATATTTTGTTGGACCGCCTTTGGCTTTGATTACGGCACGCATTCGTTGAGGCATTGTTTTGGTAAGCTTCTGCAATGTCGCAAGATTTATTTCCATCCAGTGTTGCATTATTTTTTCACCAAGATCTTGCATTGATGATAGTTGAGTCTGAGCAAAGCCTTGTGCAGCGCATCCCAAAGATTCTCAAAGAGGTTAATATCTGGACTTTGTGGTGCCCCATCAGTGTGTGAAAATGGTCTCATGCTCCCTGAACCTCTCTCTCACAATTTGAGCCCAATGAATCCTCTCTTGGAATATACCTGCGCTATCAGGGAAGAAAAAAGCCCATTGATGGAATAACCTGGTCATTCAGGTAGTCAGCTGACCTCATTCTTTGAGCTCATACTGATGCTGAACCCAGACCTGATCTTTTGCAGCAACCCCAGATCATAGCACTGCCCCTTTAGGCTGCTACAGCAGGCGCAAGGCATGATGGGTAATCAGTTCACCTGCCTCTCTGATTCTGGTGTGTCTGCCTCTCTTGGGAAAGTCCTCCCCTGGACTACGATGGTTCTTACTATGGTTCTCTGGAGTCCCGAAGCTTTAGAAGTGACTCTATCCTGTCCAGACTGCTATTTAGCAGATAGTTTGTCTTGTTGGTTGCAGTATGTCAATATATTACAACCAAAACCAAAGTACAGACTTGTTATGTTCTTAGACTCGGAGGGGAAGGTGCAGCCAGCGGTTGCTGCTGATTAAATGCATCATTAAATCACCAACCTTTATAAGAATTTGAGAATCTAAAAAAGTTGTAAACAATCCCCCAAAGGAGAAAAGCTTCCTTTGGGTTTATCAGACAGAAGCACCGATAATGGACCAAAGTGACCAACATCAACTAAAGGAACTACAAGTGCAAACAGCTGGTACCAACTATCAAACATGGCGGTGGAAGGGTGATGATTGGGCCTTGTTCTGCAACCACAGTACCTGCTGGACACTTTGCAGATTAAATATGTATCAGATGAGGAGAAGAAACCGGTTCTTCAAACCAGTAAATCAAGATGCTTTGCGGATTCTGAACCTCAGTCAAGCATTTGGAGAGTCTGCGGTTGCCAGGAACCAAATACCTGTTCTGATGGAGAACTGCTACTCCTCCCAGTCATTTTTCTTTGACCTATTAAACCATGTAAAATCTGTGAGAGAGATCCTCTTGAAAATAACACGCCCATAATGAAATTAATATTTTGTGATCTACAGGACATAGAAAAGCAGAAAAAATGGATCACAGCTACTTAAAGGCTTTATTAGCTATATTCACAGCAAACGCTGGCAAAAGTCCACTTAGTCAGAAGTCTAGTATGCAGAGTAAAAAGAACAAAAAATCCCTGAATATTATCCCTTTGGCAGCAGTGGAGCAGAGCAGCGACCTTCTTTTTTTTTTTTAGATTTTTGTTGGCTCTAGTGGCCTTTATTTGAAAGTCATTGGACAGGAGAGACGGGGAAAACGTGGCAAATGTAACCAGGCCGGGAATGGAACCTGCGACCACCGCCACAAGAACCGAGTCCTCAATACGTGGGCTGTTCTTTGCCCCCTGTGCCACCAGACCAGCCCAGCAGTGACCTGTCATCAAAATCAGTTCCTTATTTCACATCGTCTTGGAAAAATCAGTTTTGTTCACGTGATTGCAACAAACCGACAAAACGTCATTGCAGAGCATAGAATCAGCCAGTTCAAATATTGTCTAGTTGGTGCAATCCCTACTAGATACTATCGTTCGCTAACCACTGCAAGGAAATGCGTTAGAGTTTTCAACACAAGATCCAGGAGACAAAGAAGCCGAAAAGTCAGGAATCACATCGGTGTGACACAGGGACGATAGATTACAGAAGCTCAGTGGGAATATTTTACTTTAATACGGATTATAATCATAAAACAACGAAGGTCTCATTGCGTCTCAACACAAACCTTAAAGGCTAAGTTTTAGTCACTCTTTTAAAAGTTTGCTTTGAACCCAGCAAGATTTGATGCTTTTACATTTGACGGCTACCTTGGTGTCGTATTGTCTGATAATGGGCACGAGGGCCCATTATCAGACAATTGTCAGCCTCTATTGTCTGACAATTATCAGACAATAGAGGCTGACAATTATCAGATAGATAATAGAGGCTGAGGTGCAAAAAAAATTTGGAGCGCATGCAAGGCCAGTAGCCAACAGCGGGGATAAGGTGTTGATGTCAAACTGTCCTCAAGAAATGCAGTTTGACATCACTAATCTAAAGGCCAAGCTAAATGTAGCTGTAGCCTGGCTTGGGATGGAGGGAAATAAAGCCTGGTAGCCCACCAGGCTCATCATACACTATGGTCAACCCTGACGAGGCATCACTCATAGTCGATGTAGTGAGAAGTCACTGTCATGAATGTGATGCCCATGTGTCACGTGGTGCTGACTCTGACTGTATTTTTGTTTTGTTGTCTGCCATACATTTGCACATAATGGAGGTAACAGCTTCATTAAGACGTTTGAATCATAATGTAGTTTGGCTCGATCACTTGAAAGAGTTGCTTGAATGTGTTATTTGCACAACCGAGTCCGAGTGAAACTCTTTGCAAATAATTGCGATTCCCTCGTTATCTTAACTCCTTGCTGGGATTTGGCTGGTCAGTAAGTAACTCGGTTTCTCTCGTCTTGCCTGTGAAGCAGGTGCGAACAGTAGTGCACCTGAAAAAAAATGCATCACACCAGTGCAACCAGTTCTTGGGAGGTAAAAAGTCTAAAATGTGGTCGTTATATAAACATTTCAACTCGAATGAGGTGGAATATCCTGTTCAGTCTTTGGTTCTCATTAAGACAGAGGTCGGCAACCCAAAATGTTGAAAGAGCCATTTTGGACCGAAAAAAAAACAACTGATCTGTCTGGAGCCGCAAAAAATTAAAAGCTTTATATGCGGTTTATAATGAAAGCAAAAGAAGCTTTAAGTGTTTGTATTAGCTATTAGCCTATTATCAAAATGACTAAGTGTAATTAGCATTCATGATTACATGTTTATTTTCCTGCTGTGCGTCCTGGACGGAATGATGCACCACGTGACTCTGTTGTATAATGGTGCTTTAAGTTTACCTTCCGTTAAAATATTAATGTTTTATGTTTCGTTGCATTGATAAAATTAAAGAAATGCTATAACAAAATCAGATTTTTGATATAATTTTTATTAGGAAGATCGACAGCGAAAATGTCGTTTTTTTTTTACTTCTGGAACCTGTAAAATCTGCTCCAAATGCAGTTTGCATAACGACAATTGATCTTTGTAAATAATCACCGTTAAATGTGTGATAGACAAAACAAACAAAATGAAACATGCATAACGTGAGCCTTATCTGGGTAACAAATGGAGAGCAATAAAAACACAACGTGCAGGTATAAAATAAAACAGCAGCCTTTTGAAAAGGTAAAGTATATAAAATTTAATTAAATTAGTCTGATTACTGTGCAAACGCCAAGCAAGTCATAAAACAGCAGCTTCCTTCTCATTTGACACGCAGCCATCATCGAACCTGAGCAACAAAACAATAATATCACTAAATGTCTTTCTAAATATATACTGACAAAACTCTCTAATCAGTTTATAAAACAACCACTTCCGATATGTGCCTCTGTCAGGATTGTGTTCTTACGTGTTTAATGTGATTTCTGCTTACAGACATCACTGGACAGCTTCAACATCGAACTTTAAGATGTAACTTTAGTCTTGATGCAGCAGCTAAAATAACATTCCTTCCCTGGAAACTTTTTTCCACATTACCAGATTTTTGAGACTATAAGCCATTGTCCCCATGCTTTGAACCATGTGGCGTACAGTCCGGGGTGGCTTATATATGTACATTTGTAGTTATTTTCAAAAAACATAGGTGCGGCTTATGGTAAGGTGCTCTATAGTCTGGAAAGTCCGGTCCTCTTTTTGCTATTTGACAACTTCTCGCTACAAAGCAAACCTTCAGGTAATCCTTCTGCGTTGGCAGTGAATGTAAATGATTCGATCCAAGAATTGTAGAATCTCTCCTCGGCCATTTTCCTCTTTCCCCTTTGCTCTCCACGGCCCACCACCAAACACCCCTCCACCAAACACCCCTCCACCAAACACCCCTCCACCACACACCCCTCCACCACACACCCCTCGGAGTGTTTACCGCAGCCCTCTGCCTCGCGCCACGCCCAGCTGGAAGAAACGTCACAGGCTATGACGCAAATCTTCGTTGACAAAAATGTTGAAACACATTTTTATAGCATTGGAAAACGTTAAGAATGAGTGTGTCATGTTTGTCCTCCTACAGAAACCATATTAAAACAAAAAATATATTTCCCACCCCCAACTTTTTCCATTTTAAAACATTTTTGAAAAAGCTCCAGAGGGCCGCTAGGGCGGCGCTAAAGAGCCGTATGGGGCTCCAGAGCCGCGGGTTGCCGACCTATGATCTAGACACAAAAGAATCAACTGTTACTTAGTAATCATACTATATAAATGACTCACGAACTGTTTTTCTAATTTGTATTACACATCTGACATGCAGTCATATACTTCATATATCGTGTTGCATCTTTTTTAATGTTCAATACACACATCTGAAAAAGTGACCCAACATACTTGGAATCTGCATTGTTACTGAATTGTACTATGCAAATAAACTTGACAAATGTATATAAAATTATCAGTGCATAAATGATCGAGACAGCTTGTTTTGAAAACATTTTATTGCTTTAATTGTGGAAAAAAAAATTCAGCTTTTCATATTTTAGAAAAGAAAACATGCTGTCACGCCAAACAAGCAGTACACACTGGATGTTTATTCCTTTCTAAATATTGTGACTATTTGTAATAGTCACATGAAAAAGATTTTCAGTAAAATTTCTAATTTCAATGTAAATCCAGGGTCAAAGGGTGTTTTTGGGCTGCATGTCTGCTCATAGTTGGTGTTCCTGGGGGAAGATGCTGCCTGATGGTGTTCATGCCGATGGTGCTAAAATTTGCAGTTTTGCTTCTGTCAGCATGTGAACGAGCCCTTTGAGATTTCAATTGGAGATATAAAGGGCATTTTAAATAAATTTGATGATTGTTATTAGAAAGAATTAGGTACTAGACACAATAAGATCCCAGTGAATGATTAAAACTTTGTTTATTGAATTTACTAGATCAGTAATGAACACAAAAACAGAAATAGTGGCTTCACACAATCAAAATGATCCATTTGATCGTGTTAAATTCAGAAATATTTCACTCATGTCAAGGTCAAATGGGACTAAATTTACATGAACATGCAAAGTGCAGGGACGTAACTATTAAAATGGAGAAAGAAGAGCATGAAAAGAGAAAAAATAAAACAAAATTTAAAGCGGGAATCTGGGGGTGCAGCAGCTTTATGTCACTCAGGGTATTACATTTGTTGGGTCGAGTTCCCATTCCAGGTATTGTTATCCTCATCATCGTCCTCTTCTGTCCGAAGTCTGCAGATTTTACCTTCTTTTTTGAAATCCTTTGGCCGGACCTCCAAATTTTGTTTGGTGGGAGTTTCTCTGAACACACATAGAAGCAAAAGTTTAGAACAAAACAATGTTAAATAAAAATACAACCCTGTATACAATAGCTTTTTATTAAAGAGTATTAGTATATACAACAATTTATTTTATACACTCAAAATGAGCTTTTTCTGAAACTGATATAAGATTAAAAAAAAAAAATTTCTTAATGAAAACCAAGATTTATGGCTATTGCAGCTCTCATTGAAAAGGAAGAAGACCATAGAATTTTCCACAGTAATTAAAGCCAATAAAAAAGTTTTATGTCTAGCAAGGACATAAAACTGTCAGGGACTGCACTGAGTGGCAAGTGGAAAGAAGGGGAGTTTACCATTCTAGTACAACCGTTGATGCTCATATAACGATCAAGGAGCAAATCTGGTGTCTGGACGTTGAACTGTTGGCGGTTGGTCTTCGTCCGTTTTACTAAACCCACAAATATTTCCATGTTGTCATGGTGACTGTTTGCATTCACCATGTTTACATTTCTCCTTCTGATAACCTAAGCTAGCCTGTGACCTTGCTTGCAGACTGGACATTCATGGTTCTATTGAGTGATTTTAATTGTGTCACCATAGACAGAACTTTGCTCAACTTCACTTAGTATGTGAGCTGTCCCCCCAGAGAGGACTCCTCTCTGGGGGGAGAAGATGCATACAGTTACTCTGATCATGACCTGGTGCATCTCAGCTCATATTACGTCCCTCTGGGGAAGAGCCAGTCTGCAAAAATGAGAACAGTGAGGAAGTGGTCACAGGATGTCACTGAGACACCACAGCGATGTTTTGAGGCCACTGACTTACAGGCACTCTGTGAGCCAAACATGGAGGACATCGATGAGCTTCACTGAGAGCATAACACACTATATCAATTTCTGTGTTGTATCCATCATCCCTACTATTTAAGTTTATTGTTACCCAAATAACAAGCCCTGGTCAGATCAAAACCATCCTGAAAGAGAAGAAAAGGACTTTCGGAAATGGCCACAGGGATGATGTGAGAGTAATATAGAGCTGCTTGAAGATGGAGATCAGAAGAGCTAAGGAGGACTACAAGAGGAAGCTGGAGGGGAAACTCCAGCAGAAAAACACCAGAGAGGCCTGAAAAGGAATGAGGACTATCACTGGGTTCAGGTCAGCAGGCAATAGTGCGGTTAAGGGCAACATTGACAGAGCCAATGAACTCAACCTCTTTTTTAACAGATTTGACACTCTGGCCCCTTCACCTACAGCCAACACTCGTATTAATACTACCAACCCGCTCCCTCCTCAGAATCCTTCATCCTCATGTGAATTTCACCTTTACACCCCCTCCCTTCCTCTTCTACTCAGTGACCATCCTCTGTCCCCTCAGCTGGCCCTGATTGGTGTCAGCCTGTTGGGTAAATTGTATATATTATTATCAAATATTTGTTGTTTCATTTACTTTATAATGTTGTTGCCTTATATGCTTTAATTTCCCTAGTTTTGACTTAGCATTTAAGAATGTTTCTGTTTTGTTGTATTAGTCTAATTTCATTCCAGAAGGCCTCCCTGAAGAGCAGAGATAACAGTGTCCTGCAGGGTCAACTTTCAGCAGGAAACTCTGCCTCCTTGATCTGCCAGATAGATGTTAAGATGCCGCCAGAAAGTTTTATAACTTCCTCTGTTTTCACTCTGTGCCTGGAACGAGATAATCTAGTGTAATACCTTGTGTTTGAGTTAGTGATTGTGATTGGCACTGCAACTATGTGATGAAGTGTAAACCCCTCCCATTTAGAGTTGCAGCGCTCTTTGTAACAGGGATTCTAAAAGTAATAAAAAGAGAGGACCAGGCAAATGTGTTTTCAGAGCAGTAGGAGATTTATAACTAAAAGCACATCTCTGTCTGTTCTCCTCGTGAGTAAGAAAAAGAATCTAACTCTCTTGTTTTTCCTGTGTTTAATTTGTGTTTAATAGGTGTCAACTCTGACACAGCCCGAGGGTGATCAAAGCCTGTGCTGTCCAGCTTTGTTGAGTCTTCCTTCATATTTTCAACATGTTGCTCATGTTCCCTGTGGAGGGTCCCTGTGATGTGGAAAACATCCTGCATTGTTCTGGTGCCAAAGATGATTGTCCCTGTGATTCCAAGGGCTACAGGCCTGTGGCGCTGACCTCCCACATCACAAGGACGCTGGAGAGACTCGTCCTGGAGCTCGAGCTCCTGTTCCAACCCCACTTGGACACCTTGCAATGTGAGCCCAAACGAGTTGAGGATGCCATCATCTTCCTGCTCAACGGTGTATACACTCACATAGATCAGCCGGAGGGCACTGTGAGAAGGAGGTTTTATGACTTGTCCAGTGAATGCAACTCCACTCGTCCAGCTCAACTGGGATCAACTGGGATCCACCTGCCGGCGATGCAGGTGGATCCCCCTCTTGCGTCATGGTTTGTGGGCTAACTGGCAGGCCACAGTTTGTGCGCCTGCGACACTGTGTGTGAGACTGTTGTCAGCAACACAGGGGTTCCACAAAGGACTGCCCCCTCTCCCGTCCTCTTCACACTCACTTCAGCTATTGCTGAAGTTTCACTGCGACCTGTTATCTCCATAAATTCTCAAATGACTCAACTGTGGTTGGTTGTATGAGTACAGGGCTGCTGTAGACAACACTGTCATAAAGTATAGGAACCATGGTTTGTTAAATTTAAACAAATTTTAACAGCAAGTTATGTAATATAAAATCACTGACCCTAAAAGAGAAATTTGCTTAGTCCTCTTGCATCTGGACAGAACTGACAAAAACCAAACTGTTAAAAACCAAACTGTTTACAGATTTATACTCAACAGAGAATATGTATTTTATATATCAAAACATTAACAATTTTCTCAGCATTAATTTAAGCAATATTTTATGGAAATCTAAAACCATGTTTATGGTCAGCTAAGTCTGATTTTGCACACATGACTCAATCCAGAATAATGGCACCTGCAGGAGTGTCACTAGCTGCAGCAGCTGATAGACAATGTCCAAACCACTAAAGTATATTACAGAAGGAATCCTACAACCACTAAAATGTAATGCCACTTCATTTTTGTTTTACATTTTGGGAAGAAGTAAGTTCTTTTAGTAGTTCCTTGTACAGGCGAAAAGGTGAATGTGTATGTGTGTGTGTCAGTAGGGGGGGGTAACAAGTTTTTCAATTATTTTGGGTTGTTTGACTCAGTGCATTGTGAAAGCAAACTGCACCAGCTGAAAATGTAACAAATGTTGAAATTTTGGTTCCTGGACTATCAGGTGTGAAAACAGCCCAACTGTCAGCAGAACTGCAGCTGTTCCAGAGGCTCCACAGCAGCGCTAGGTTAAGAAACAATATTCCAAGCTTTGAACTTTTCAGAGCTTTTTTCAATCCATCATCCAAAAATGGAAGTGGTATGGAACATTTCTAAACCCACCAACACATGATTGCAACAGCTGTGGAGGAACTGCAGAGATTGTGCTCAGGAAAATATGTAACAAGAAAAACTGTTGGTCACCCACACCACAATTCTGGCCTTCATATTACAAAAAGAAAACAATGTGTCCCGTATTTCAGTGCCATATTTAAGCACAAAAAGAAAGTAAATTTTATTATCAGTCTATTTGGTTTAAGCATTACATTTTACTTTTGATAACTATTCAATACAACTTTCTTACAAACCAGATCGGTTGTTAACTTGATCCCATTTCTCTATTTGACAGCAAATCTTCACCCAAACATTGATATTGTAGGGGCTGAAAACAGGTAAAATTAAAAGCTGCCTGGCTGACCACATAGTTTGGTACAACACTTTAAACTGAAACCTTTTGTTTCTCTTTCTCACCCTTTAGCTTGGTTTGAAGAGACTTTGGAGCTGCTCACAGGCCTGCTGTCCATTCTGTTGACTCTGGCTGCTGATGATGAATAAGGTGTAGCAAAGAGAAAGGAGCTGAGAAACCTCCATACAGCAAGCAGAGGGTAAAGGAGTGTACCCAGAGCTGTCCAAATGCCAAATCCAGAAGACCGGGTCACTGTGTTACCAGGCCTTCGAGTCTGAAAGGAAAGACAGAGTCCAATTAATTCTCATACATAGAGATCATTTAAAAATGAATCAATCTTTGTTGTAAATTAACAAGTCAAAATAGACGGTTACAAAATAAAACAAAAATCTATAATTCAAGTCTTACATACAGACATAATAGGCATTAATGTGATTTTAACTTCTGACTTTTGATTTATATAAACTTTTCTTTCCTTACTGAGGAAAATGTACAACTTTAAGGATTTAAAAATAATGTGTGACAAAGTTTAGATTCATTGTTGATTTTCTCAAATTCAGTCCCCAAATGATGCACTGACAGAAATTCAGGGACACTATAATTTAATTCAAATTCAAACATAATTTATTAATCCAAAAGGGAAATTAAATGTTGTGTGGCTCATTAATTCTTCAAAGAGTTATTGTAGATTGTAATGGCTGTTGGTGTGAAAGATCTTCTGTAGCGGTCTGTTGCAGTAAATCTAAAGAAGCCTCTGCCTTAAGATACACTGCCTTCCCAAGACACCCTCGTGAAGAGGATGCTAAAGGGTTGTTCATAATCTTCTTGATTTTATGAGGAATTTTTTTTTTTTTTACATAATCATCTCCAGAGGTTCCACAGTCATCCCCAGAAAAGAACCATAACAGAACCATCCTTCTTCATCAGGCTCTTAAAGCCTTTTTAGGTCTCTGGTTCTGAAACCTAAAAAGGCTCAGAACCCAACAGAAGATAAATGAAGAGATTACGCTCTCAACAACAGACTTAAAGAAGTTCTGAAACATCTTGGTGCAAACCTTGAAGGATCTTAGCTTCCTCAAGAAGTGTTGCTATTGCTTCTAGATGCTTCACTGTTGCATCTCCGGTCCAGTCTGTCGTCAAGGCTGACACCAAGGTATTTGTATTCCTCAATCACCTCCACTTCTTCTCCCATTATGAAAATATGAGCAGTGTCCGAATTCAGGGGTTGCATCTTTCAAAAGACACGGTCTACGAAGGATGGGACCGGAAGAGAGACGCTTTGAATTCGGACAGGTCCAGCCTTCACCAACTGTCCCCGCCCCCACCTCAGAGTAACTCATGTTGCCGAGCAACCGTGACAGCATGAAGCACAGAGGGGCAAAGGAAAGAAAAACGGTTTGTTTTTTAGTCATGTATTACTCCTGATTTCTGTATTAGCATTATTCTTCACCTTCTGTAGTAAAGGCTGCTCATAGTAAAAAAAAAATCTTAGTTTGATTCTAAAATGTGCAAACATTTATAGCACATACAAAGAATAAATATAAGCAAATTATTCATTTACAAATGTAATACTCTCTAGTTCTAATACTTAAATAAAACTATTTGAAGGCTAAACTTTAATCAAACTGATTTGCTCAGAAAAAATTAAAACCTTTGGTAAACCAAGCATTATACTGCTAAATAATATCTGTGTTTAACTTCCACTCGTTTGGGGAAAGCTAGAGGAAGTTTTTAATACAATGTGCCGGGAGTCAGGCGTTTGAACCTGGAGCAAAGAGAGCTGGCTGTTAATGCAGTGGGAAAAGACATCTCTGAGAATGTTGGAGCAATGTTGCAGCTGGGTGATGTATTAATGAACCAAGAATATATTTAAAATGTACACAACTACGCCTAAAAACATAACAAAAAATCATGTTGTGATTTTTTATTATCACCACACCACAATTCTGGCCTTCATATTACAAAAAGAAAACAATGTGTCCCGTATTTCAATTTACAATTACTTAAATTGTAATATAGCAAAATAATTTGCCGCATTTCACTGCCATTGCCACTTTGCCTGAATGCAAGGTTTGGAATCGCAAAGAATTATGGGATATGGTGGGCCGTGAAGGGTACACTGCACACATCCTTCAAATCTGGGGAAAAGAGGGACACATTTGTCGGCCGCATTTGAAGGAGTCTTCAAATTCGGACAGGCTTTATTGCCATGCTATGACGTAGATTGCCTACAAATCGGGCCTTTGAAGAATGTAGCCCCTGAATTGGGCACAGCTAGAGTTTGATTCTGTTCCTCTTGAAATTTACAATCATCTCCTTTGTTTTGTTCACATTTAAGATGAGATGACTGTTTCCACAAAGTGGTCCACCAGATCTCTGATCTTTCGCTCATGCATCCCCTCACAAAATGCCACCCTGCGCAGTTGCCCATGAAGCCCATGTCAGAAACCGCCACTGTCTCCGCTGTCCATTATAATGGATGGAGAGATGGTTTGAACTTCCTCCTTCTCTCTCTCCTTTTTGCTCCTGATCTGCATCCACAATGCCTCCTTCTAAACGTCACTGGTATTTCTGGCTTCCGCTGTGGGATTATTTCAGCTGAAGCTGAAATGATGCTTTTTTTAAGCATCATAAAAAAATAGCAAAAATACAAAAAAATAAAATATTGCCAAAAATCAATCCAACCACACAAAATCCAAAACAAAGGACAACTATCCAAAAAGTTATTTTCCTCCGAAAAAGTGGGAATGAATGTTTGATCAACAGAAAAGATTTCAATGAAAGAACAGAGCTACTTGAACGTGCTGCCACCCTAAGTGGTGCAATTCTTGAAAATACGAAGTTACACATCTCTTAGCAAGACATTCAATTGATCTTAAACCCAAAGATAAATGTCATAATTTCTATTATCCAAATTTCTTCAGTTGTTGAAATTAGGAAACCAGGAGCAGTGAGTTGTGTAGTTGTGCAGAAGAAACTGTGAAAAAACTGTTAGGGAGGGAAAGAACATCTATGGGTTAGGGTTAGGTCATTAATTCTTATAAGAATGAGAATTAATGATATGTGAAAAGACAATGGGAAGAGGAACTATGTGTGAGTACATATGGCAATCTGCACTGAAAAATATTCACTCTTCTTCCACTTGCCTAAAACATTGGTTTGAAGTGGTTCAAAGGTGGCACTGGTCTATCTGGTAAAACTGGCTAAATTTAGACCAGACCTACAACCCCACCGTGATAGATTTGAATTGGAAGCAGCCACTCTTGTCTCTGTTTTAGACTTTGTCCAAAACAGAGAATTTTAGAAGTCTATATGTAATTGTATATCTGATGTCATGGGAGTATGCCATACTCTGCGTATTTGGGATTGTGCCACGTCTGTTTCTCTTTCATCAAAATAAAATCATTTTAGCCTTTGCTACTCTGTTAACACGGAGTCAGATATTGCTTAAATTTAAAGATAAGTCCCCCCAACTTTAAAATTTTGGCTTATTGACCTTTTCCATAATTTAACTGTGGAAATAATAAGATATGTCTGTGTCTACAAATTTTCTAACTGGCGTCCTGTCCTGGATCAAATTAAGAAGGTGTATCCCTCATTTCAATTTCAGTGGAGTAATATACATGTCTAACATAGATTTTTCTGTTTTTCTTTTTCCCAATGTAATGAATGGTGAGTTATTTCAAATAGATTGTCTAAACTATTTAAATTTGTAGACTATTTATAGTAAATTATTCTAATGTTGCAGATTGTTTATGGATGTTTGTCTGTTTTAATTAGTATTGTTGATTTATATTTTATTTGTTTAGTGGTATTTGCAATTCATGATGTTTTCAGGATTTTTTTGTATGTACCTCACTGGCTGCTGTAGCTAATGAGGGCAGGGCCTGTAAAAGCAGGTAGAATCACAGTGCCAATGAATGATTTGAACTGTAAGATGTTTGGCACAAAGAAATCAACACTTAGTGTTTCCCAGTTAAAGCAGCAAGGTACGTTTTGTTTTGTTGTTTGTATTGTAAGTTTATGTTTTGTATTCTAATATTTGTATATATTTTAGTTCTCATGGTGATTGAGGTAACTGTGATGATCATGGTTGATCTTCATCAAAGTTAATAAAATGCTAAATTCACCAGTCGAGACTGGCTGAGTAATTCAAGTGCTGGGGAGCTGCTTCACCCAATATTAACCTTTACATATGACGACTAAAGTCCACTATATTACCAAAAGAATTTGCTCACCCATTCAAATTTTTACAATCAGGTGTTCCGAAGACCCCGATGATGAGAAACAACTTTGGGCTTGGTGTTCCCTTGCCCGGAGGCGGGTCACCGGGGCCCCACTCTGGAGCCAGGCTTGGAGGGAGGGCACGATGGTGAGCGCCTGGTGGCCGGACTCAGCCCGAAAAGGAAAAATGCACTTTCCACCCCCTCCCATGGGCCCACCACCCGTGAGAGGGGCCAAAGGGGTCGGGTGCGATGTGAGATGGGTGGCAGCCGAGGGAGGGGGCCCTGGCGGTCCGATCCTCTGTTGCAGAAACTGGCTCTTGGGACGTGGAATGTCACCTCTCTGGGGGGGAAGGAGTCGGAGGTAGTGTATGAGGTTGAGAGGTTCCGGCTAGAAATAATCGGTCTCACCTCGACATACGGCTCTGGTTCTGGAACCAGTCTCCTTGAGAGGGGCTGGAAATACTTCCACTCTGGAGTTGCCCGCGGTGAGAGGCGTGGGGCAGGAGTGGGCATACTTGTTGCTCCTCATCTCGGCGCCTGTACGCTGATCTGAACTCGAGTGGTGTTCTGTTGTTGGACTTCTGTGCTCGTCATGGATTGTCCGCTTGAGGGACTGTCTCCCAGCTGGCCTGGGAACGCCTTGGGATTCTCCCGGAGGAGCTGGAAGAAGTGGCTGGGGAGAGGGAGGTCTGGGCCTCCCTTCTTAAGCTGCTACCCCCGTGACCCGACCCCAGATAAGTGGAAGAAGATGGATGGATAGATGGATGGATGGAAGGTGTTCCAATCACTTCCGTGGTTATAGGTGTATAAAATTAAGCACCTCGGTGTAACCCAGAAGAGAAAACATCCCCTTTTCTCTCCTTTTATTCCCATTAATAAACTTGTATTCTTTAATCTTGGGGAAAAAAAACTTTCATTTTGAAAAGAAGTGCATGATCCTGTCATCTTTGGGAACATAAGATGGAGACTGTGGAAAAATAGTACTGAAATTAATTCCATCTGTGCATCAAATAGTTGTGAAATTTCCTCACTCCTAAATATTCCACATTCCACTGTATTATAAGAAAATAGAAGTGTTTGGGAATGACAGCAACTCAGCCATGAAGTGGTAGGCCACAAACTAACGAAGCAGGGTCAGTGGATCCAGAATAGCATAATGTGAAGAGATCGGCAACTGTCTGCAGTCAATCAGACTGCAGACAGTTGCCGTCTGCAGACCTCCAAACTTCACGTGATTAGCTCAAGAACAGTGCGCCGAAAGCCTCATGGAATGGGTTTTCATGGTGAAGTAGCTGCATCCAAGCTGTGCATAACGTAGT
Source organism: Poeciliopsis paucimaculata (assembly GCA_903067055.1). Lineage (NCBI taxonomy): Eukaryota > Metazoa > Chordata > Actinopteri > Cyprinodontiformes > Poeciliidae > Poeciliopsis > Poeciliopsis paucimaculata. The sequence continues at coordinate 28,714 of CAEGAD010060985.1, forward strand.
GCAATGTAGCGATGGGTCCCGCAACACCGATGAGTCGGCGCATGCGTCAAGCCCATAGGCGAAACCCCATGTCGGTGCGCATATTGCTTTCAGCAAGTCACGTGACCAATACAGAAACTGTTTTGAAATGATACTGGCGCGCCAAACTGTGTTTATAAGGAAGCGAGTCAGTCAACGGGCTGCATTTGCAAAAATAATTTTTTATCTTTTACGGTACAGCGTCAACTATGGAGGCTCAAGGCAAACGAAAGTTTCATAGTTTGGACCATTTTGCTCTTACATCAGAAAATAAGGTGTTGGTTCTCACTTCGTTATTGGTTCATCCAGTTCTTTTCAGTTTCTACTTGATCTATCTGAATCCAAATTCAGCTGAAATTGACTCTTAGTTTACGTTCATATTATGTTCTGCAGGTTAAGTGTTGCATATGTTTGACAGAAATGTCTTATAAATCCACCTCCTCAGTGCTGAGCCGTTATAGGGCATCAGAATGAATCCCAGATACACATAGGATAAACTCAACAAATCGTTAATGAGGTAATGAAGCCTTCAAACTGCTTCGCCACGTAGAGACCAAGTAGCTCCCTGTGCATAAGCAACACTTCCGGTGTCAGTGTCTCCCAGATGGAACCGTCTCGGTGCGGAGAAACGAGCTCAGGGCTCCCACTAGTCATTATTGTGAGTTAAAATGTTCACGAAAGTAAAATGTTGGTTTTTGTGGCCCGTATCTTATTTTGAAGGGATGTGTAAATGTTACCATAGCGACCAGAGTCAGAAAGCATTAGAGCAGTGGATGAGATGAGAGGAGAGGAGCTTACGAGTTTTAGGTCTGGTTCACACGATTTAAGGATTGTTGGCCGATTTTCAAAACCTCTGTAACCACACATGACACGAGCCGATAAAGTCCAACAGGTTCGATCGGTTTGTGTGTCCAGACACACGGCAGGAGCAACACATAACAAGAACCGATTCCACTCACGAACATCCTGGTTCCAGAAGAAAATCCAGTAAAACCCCCAACATATCATACGTGACTTTAAAATAATCAAACACGGATAACTACGTAGAAGCAGTAGTGATAGTTTGTGGATCATTTTAAGCAATAAAAGACGAAACAAAAAGAAAAGACGTTTGATAAAAGATGGCGGGAGCCGCTCTATTTGCTATACTATGATTTGGAGGTGAGTTCTGTTTTTCATAGTTAATATTTTTAACTGAATAAACATAACCACATATAATAAACTTACATAATAAGGACCTTTATATAGTAATAAACATTTAAACATTATTGCAAAGTCTTGACCTAACTGGATGACTGGACAGTCATCAAATCAGTCTGTCAACTATGTTGCCTGCAGGGATTTTTAATATCCAGCAGGTGTCAGTATTCAGTGACACAGTATCGAGACTGTATCAGTACAGTTTTGATATGGATAGAAACTGTTAGCGTGGAAATACTTTTAATGGAGTTGTTTTTGGAGCAAGATTGTTGACGCCAATAAGGTCGATCTGACCTGACTCCCTTGTGTGCAAAGCACAAAGTTGGACCAAAATACGGGTTGGGAAGTAAACTGTTTAGATAGGTAAAAGCAACAATTGCGATTAATAGACTTTTTCGGCAGTTCTGATGTGGAACAGTTTGAGGTCATTCGTGTTCCAGAGAAACTCAACACACATTCAGTCAATGGGCAGCCAAGAATCTTGACGCAAACCAACATAGTTATCTGGATCAGTCAAACTTACCCCGTACACATCAGTGCTGTTGAGAAACTGTAAGAGTAGCTGTTGACAAGGAAAAGAGAAGATTTTGGGGAAAGACTTTTGGAACAATGTTTTTGTATTGATACATCCGTGGTATACGTGTTAATAAATCTCCTGACCCGTCGTGGCTGGCAGTAAAGGACTCGTCTCTGAATGTTATTTGGTTACCTATATATTTGAGAGTTTTGCGCCTTTCGATTCTCCAATAAAAATGGTGAACACCTGACGTGTGAATTGAACTGAGACGTCTTGAAGGAGACGTCAAGGCGACACTTCAAGTTGCCTGCGGAGAGGAAGCCGTCGGGCCCAATCACTCAGAGAGTCAGATTACCAGTCAGATTCATACAACCATAACACCTAATGAAAATATTGAAGGTGATGAAGGAATTCCACCAGTAAACAATGCACTCAAAATTGTCACTCCTGCGTCTCCTCTAGTAATAGCAGAAAAAGCTCAGTTTAACTTAACAATAAAAGTCTTGCCCACCCAGGCACCTTTAAAACCCACTCCAATTGGAAAATTAGTTACTGAATCAACAACTTCCATTAAAATGACAACACCCTTAAAAGATCTTAGAACACCAAAAGATTTGGATAAAAACAACTACTAAAAATAGGGAAATTGTGACACCTAAAATTGTGACACCTACGCTAAAACACACTACCGCACCAACAAAAGTTAATAAAGCAGTTGAAGCACAAGAACTGATCGATGACAGTAAAAAATTGGATTTTATTCAAACACCTGCACAAAACCAAGTGTCTAATATGTCAAATTCTATTAAATATGGGTGTTCTGAAAAAGACGGTTGTCATGAATACCATGGAGGTCTAGATAAATTCTACAATGAAAGACAGGGAAACAGAGTAACTCCAAGAGTCATGCATAAACTGTAAGACATTAAATGGACCTCTTTTCGACCAAGAGGAGATCCACTTTGGCAAAGAGCAATTCAGAATTCATAGTATACATGGTTGTGGTATACAGCAAAAGAATTAACACAAAATGACTGCATAATTTGTATTGTTGCTCCTGGAGCAGCACCAGTTGTTATTCCAGCAAAATACACATCTAAGGAGTGTACAACTAAACAACAACAAAAATGCAAGGAAGGTAAATTTGTTCCAGAAGTTAATGTAGTTTCTTTCTTTAAGCTACCAATGTGTGGAATGAATTGCAGATTATTATACGGTTTATGTAATTCACACCATTATTTAGATAAATGGGCAGGTTACAAGTGTGAATCTGTTTGTGCAGAATTTAATATTACCACTACACAGTCTGGTCCTCCAGTAAATTATGAGGTAGATTATGATGCAGAAAATGAATGTTTTGTAAATGGAGGATTTGAAAATGATGGAGAAATACACATAGGGAACACAACAGTACAATGTAATGTTACTTGGGTCTTATCTTGGTTTAAACATGCTAATGTAACACCAATATTTGTTACAAAACCTATATGGTATCAAAATCCAGAATTTACAGAAGAAGACTGTGTAAATGTGACGAGGACTATTCCCCCACAATTTTTTCTGGGACATATCCAGTGGCAGACAGCTACTGGATGTGTGGTGATGACGTTTTAATCAACACATTGCCCCTAAAGTGGGTAGGCCTTTGCGCCCTTGTTCGAATGAAAGTACCAGTAACCCTAGTGTATGAAGGAGTAAAAGACATAGTAGGAATGCACAACAATAAAACAAGGCTTCGTAGAAGCCTGGAGGATTATGGATTAAGTGAAGGAGTATATTTGGATATTATAGGCCAACCAAGAGGAATTCCACATGAATTCAAAGCACGATATGAACTCCTTGCAGGATTTGAATCTATTGAATCCAGGATCATAATTAACAAAAATGTTGAATGGATTAACTATGTTTATTATAACCAACAGAGAATGATCAACTTTACAGTTGAAGGATTTATGGCCCTAGGAGAACAACTTCATGAAACAAGTAGAATGGCGAAACAAATCAGACAAGCATTAGATTGGATCTGGGCCAAAATGGGAGGAGTCTGTTATATGTTTGCTAATGAATGCTGTACGTATATTCTATGAATACATCACCAAAAGGTACATTTAGAGCAGTAATGACAAAGCTAAACAATCTAAGAGTGGAATTTAAAGAGAATGCAGGAAAAAACAACTGGCCATGGCAAAGTCTGGAGGAAATTTTAGGTAAATGGGGAGGCTTTGTAGCCAAAATAGGAATAACTCTGGTAGTAGTACTAATTGTTATTTTTCTGCTTGCGTATTGTGTGATCCCTATCATGAGGAAATGGATCTTGAGGACTGTATACAGATGGATGACCAAGGAAGGAGAAAAACACACGGACTAACGCATAAGGCCGCCTGGACCAATGAACCCATGACCAATTCAAAGGACTGCTAAGCTCAAGGACACTTCAGTGCTTCAACTAAAAGCGCTTATGGTTTGGTTGATAGACTAAGGGCTTAAGAAACTGAAACAGAACTTGGGGTGGAATAAAATGGACTCATGGGAAAGACACTGTTCGTGTTCACCACTACACACATTTGTTATACAAATTATATACAATTTATATACAATACAACACTGGTGGCCTACACATAGTTAAAACACTAGGAACACCTGTGAATGTGAGTGAGCATGAATATATAAGACAGTATGAGTGAGAATGTCTGAGTACGAATGAGAACATGAGTATGTGAACGTATGAGAGTGCATGGATGAGCACAAGCATTAAGCAAGAAGTTATTCCTGTGAAGACTTTACTTATTATGATTTAATACTTCAATTACTCAATCACACTGAATTATATGTGCGCTATGAACATCCTTACATAAATTATCATCAAGGTTATGTATCAATGCTGATGTATTAAACATTATCATGAATATCTATGTTTTGATCCACTGTGGCTCCATGACTGTGTTATATTTGTGCCAAATGAGTCTATCAGTTATTGGCGATTGCCCAAGGCGGGCGGGGACCATGAGGTAGTTTTTTCCCTGGAAGAACTTTAGTCAGCCAAGCCGGCAAAGGGCCAACAAGGTTTTTCGACCTTATGCAAATGGAAGAACAATCATGGAAGCAATGGACATTTGTTTAATCAATGTATTGAAATTATTATATTAGTTGACTTATTCATGAAAACAATATTTATCCCCCCATAAGTAACTTTTATACATTTCTAAGGAGTTTATATTTGAGAATTATATTCACATGTAGTCATGGAACTTGATGTAGCAATAAACAAAAAGGTTAATTATGATTCCACTTGAAAGCGGAATAGGGGGGATTATGTTAGCACGGAAATACTTTTTATGGAGTTGTTTTTGCAGAAAGATTGTTGGCGCCAGTAAGGTCGATCTGACCTGATTCCCTTGCGTGCAAAGCACAAAGTTGGACCAAAATACGGGTTGGGAAATAAACTGTTTAGATAGATAAGAGCAACAATTGTGATTAATAGGTTTTTCGGCAGTTCTGATGTAGAACAGTTTGAGGTCATTAGCGTTCCAGAGAAACTCCAACACACACTCAGTCAATGGGCAGTCAAGAATCTTGACGCAAACCAACATAGTTATTTGGATCAGTCAAACTTCCCCCGTACACACCAGTGCTGTTGAGAAACTATAAGAGTGGCTGTTGACAAGGAAATGAGGAGATTTTGGGGAAAAACCTTTGGAACAATGTTTTTGTATTGATGCATCCGTGGTAGACTTGTTAATAAATCTCCCGACCCGTCGTGGCTGGCAGTAAAGGACTCGTCTCTGAGTGTTATTTGGTTACCTATATATCTGAGAGTTTTGCGCCTTTTGATTCTCCAATAAAACGCTTTGTGACGCCTCATTTACCTATCACTAGTGCAATGCAAAGCCTTGGATGCAGTGGTGTAAAGCACACCACCACTGGACTCTAGAGCAGCGGACATGCATCCTGTGGAGTGATGAATCGTGCTTCCCTGTCTGGTAATCTGATGGACGAGTTTGGATTTGGCGATTGCCTTGTCTGACTGCATTGTGCCAAGTGTAAAGTTTGGTGGAGGGTTGTTTTTCTGGCCCCTTTGTGCCAATGAAAGGAACTCTGAATGCTTCAGCATATCAAGACATTTTGGACAATTCCATGCTCCCAACTTTGTGGCAACAGTTTGGAGTTGGCCCCTTCCTCTTCCAACATGACTTTGTACCAATGAACAAAACACGGTTCATAAAGACATGGATGGCAGAGTCTGGTGAGGATGAACTTGACTGGCCGGCACAGAGAACACCTTTGGGAGGAATTAAAGCAGAGACTAAGAGCCAGACCTTAAACTTAAGTTCATATGTGAGTCAAGGCATGTGAGCAAATACTTTTGGCATTATAGTGTATATACCCATTTTGGTGCAATTGTTGGAGGTTGTTGAAAGGGGTAAAGGTTTTAGTACTGGGGAAAAAGGTGTTATACAATATATTATGGTTTTGTTGAAATTATCAATAAGAAACTGAAAAAAATACATAACAGTATTGTTATTTTATAATGATTATATTTTAAAAATGTATCAGAGTAATTAGACTAACTTATTGCTAAAAAGTTGCTGTATTGATACTATAAAGAGACATCAGTATAACACCAGAAATACTTGCTTCTTTGATGCTCTGTATGGTATCCCAAATTGAGTATTTGATGGGCAGGATGAAAATATAAATAATTCTTCATAACAGTTTTCATGCACCACCTTTGGGTTTCTGCTACAATGACAGAAACAGATCTTATGAACAAAGACTTCATGCTGTGCTTCAACTAAGTTTTAGTTTAAAGATGAACACACTTCATCTTAAACAATCATTTGAATTCCTTTCTTAGACCGGAACCCAGTTCCTCCATTATTATTATTATTATTATTATTGTGACAGAACTGTGACAGCTCTTATTTTATTTTCTTTAATAACATTGTACTGGTGTATGAAAGTATGAAATGGTCATGGATTCATTATTTATTGAAAAAAAGTTAAAAAGGTGTTGAACAATCTGTCTTAATTTAACTAATGACTATTCCACTGCTTAGTCACTCATCACTTTTCTGTAAAGAATGGAACTTTTAGCCAAAGGTGGTCAGCCTAATATTATATATGGAAATATAAAACTGTGACACCACATCAAAAACTAATGATGTACTTCGGCAGTGGCAAAATTAATTCTAATTAAAATGCTCAGACCCCCCCCAGTCTGAGCTTTTTGAAACAGGATTTTATTCATCGACTTGGCACTGTTGTACAGTTTCAACTACAAGTTTTTATCTCTGGTCCCCTTCCCATCTGTGGCAGAGGAATAGGCCATTTCAGCAGACTTCTTAGACTGAATAACTGGCTGTCTTCTGTTTGCATTCTTCAAAATATAAAACTTGAAAATTTTGATGTTTTCCAGAGAAGATGATTTTAATATTCCTTAAATTTATTTTTACATGTCTCAATGGTCTTGTGACATCTCATCTTGCAGAGCTGCTAAATCCATATGAACCCCTGCAGACCCTGAGGTCCTCTGGTACCAGACTACTAACAGTTCCCAAGAGTCAGAACACACGCTTATGGTGAGGTTTCTTTCCAGTGTTACAGAAGGAATACTCATTTGTCTTCCACCAAAAATGCTGTTGTCTTTAAGAGCAGGCTCAAGACCCATCTTCTTAACTGCATTTTCTGAATTGAATCATTTCTGCTCAGTTTAAGGATTTTCCATACAGTTATTTGTTTTTCTATGTGGGGGTTGGAGAGGATAATTATTTGTTTTGTGGGTTTGTTTGTATTGATCTTTGTCTGGTCCCTCACCTAGAACCTGTCTGCCTTGGGTGACCCTACCAGGGGCATAAAGCCCCAGACAGCATAGCTCCTAGGATCATTGGGGCACTCAAACCCCTCCACCACGATAATGTGGCAGCCCGAGGAGAGGTAAAACTAATTTTATTTATAAAACATTGATTGATTGCCTTATAAGCAAACTCAAAATATATTTTTCAGTCCAGCTTTACCAAGGCTTGTGAATCTAGATAATATCTTGCCCTGTATCATTTGATTTGACTTTCAGATTTTATTTGTGATGTTACATCTCTTTTTGTAACCATCTGTTTGGTGATTTGCCGTTGTACTTTTACACTTGACTGATCCAAATGAAAGAAATGAGAAACTAATTTAAACAGAAAGTGAAGGCATAATAAACAGCAGATGTGTAGTGTAGACTCTGGACTACTCACAGGGAGGACAACAATGGAAGCACTTGGAACCAATTCCAGCTCCAGCAGGGTTTTGTTTAGGTCTTCACTGGTGAACTCTCGTCGAGGATACATGGTTGCTAAGGAGAAGTTACCATACAGATTTCCTATTTCCTGAAACAGAAGCAGCACTGCCATTAGCTATATTTCTGAGTTGAAAGTTGAAAGCATACATCAGGAAGAAAACATGTTTTATGAGGCATAGTGATAAAGTCGTTTCAGCATATACCATAACAATGTTTCAGTCTATGTGAATTAACCATTCACATAGATGGTTAATTTCTCTCTACATTTATTTTAGGGATTTTTTTTTTCAGGACTGAGAAAGTGTCAGACAAAAATTCTGACTTCAGTCTGAAAGAGAATCTGTGGAAGGAGCTAAAGATCAGAGTGATAGCGGGAAGGCATTTCTAACTGAAAGGCATGGACCTCACAAGCATAGATAAATCCTCCAAATGGCAGTGGAAACATGCAAGGCAGTTAAACAGTTATGAGGATTTGATTTTTGTAATCCATATAAAGACTTTTAAATGTGAATTTCTTCCAAAATAAGATGCTTGTCTCATTTCCTCTCAGAAAAAATATCTCTTATTTATATTTACTACATGTTTATTTTGAGTTATGCACTAAAAGCATGTTTTATTATACATTTAACAGTTTGGTCATGTTTGAGAAAGAAACTGAAGATGAGCAGTGTGTGTATATGGTAAAACATATTTACAAAAACGGATAAAGAATGAATATGGGGAAGACATACAGAATGAGCACATGATTAAGTCACAAACCTCAAAAGCAAAATCCCAAGCCTCCTGGAGTCTGCTCTGTGAGAGAAACTGGTTGGTGAAGGACGAACCATCAGGAAGTCGAAACTGTATCCTTGAACTGGTACTGATCACACACAAACACAATGAAGATGCACAGGATTAAAACATCATTCAGAGAAGCAAATATAGTTGTAGTTTTAGTTTTGTTTTGGATTCACAGTTTAAATCTGTTCTTCTAATAATCAACTCCACATCCATGCATCTTTTATACTAAAGAAAAGGGAAACATCAGTACAATACTGAAAATTATTTCAATACTGTACAGATACACTTTCTAATTCAATGGCACTTAAAATTCCTAAACACATTTCAAAGGTTACATTTACACAACAGGAAAATGTGACACAAATCAACATTTTTTTTTTTACTCAAATGCAAATTATATCAGACTTATCATTGCAGTCTGAGCCGCAATCCCGATCTTTTTACCCCCCAAAAATCTGATTTGATCCACTTCCATATGCAGTCCTAATTCACATCTCTGATTGGTTTTTAAATGTTTGCAGTCTGCACAGTCATGTCGCATTTTATTTGGCATCTATATTGTAGGCATGACACATACATGATAATTATGTGACAGAAGAAACTAGGTCATACGTAAATAATGGCTGAAATTTACAAATTTAAAATTATAAAATAAGTCTGTGTCAGTGAAGGACATGACACATGACACATCAATACCACCTTTCTGGCTCTGACTGCCACAACCAAACAGACTTTAGGGCTCTTCTGGGTTTACTGTTCGAACAGAAGTTTGAATGTGGTCACACCACTAGGCCTGAACAGCGAAGAGCTGCGAAGACCTACTGTTTTGTTAAAAAAAAATATTATTCTGCTTGTTCTTCTGTCAAATTAATTGACTTTCTGGGTACTTTATCATATTCAAAAAGTCACCAAACTTCACAGAAACTTGGGGGGGGGGGGGGGGGGGGGGGGGGGGGGGGGGGGGGGGGGGGGGGGGGGGGGGGGGGGGGGGGGGGGGGGG
>CAEGAD010060999.1:0-42050 GCA_903067055.1 Poeciliopsis paucimaculata
ATATAAGGTTTGGAAGCATTGGCAGCAAGGCTGCAACAGTAGAGTAGCATTCCAATTTGTTTTATTCAGAATCTCAAAAAATGTCAGAGTTTCTTTATCCATCAGCTCAGCAAATTATAATACATTCAGCTCTAATTGTTTACAGTCCTGCAGAATTACTGGTTTTCTCCCTCTGAATGTTGCAGCACCGGTTCAGAAACCACAACGACTCCTCTCATGGTTACTGTTTTAGACATTGTGCATTCAAATGGTGGGTTGGCAAGTTATGACAATTCAGGCCAGCAGTAAGGTCAAAAGGAATTAAGAAAATGTGAATTTTACGTGTTTCTTACAAAAAAGTGTGACACAAAAGTTTTTAAACTATTAGGTTGACATTTGTGTATTTTAACTGAACAACAACATACTTTACTGTGGCTCTATTGTTTAAATCTGAGAAGAAGCTTTTTTTTCTTTCTCATTTAAAATTGTTTGCTATCCATCTAGCGTTCAATCATCATGGGGGATGAGTTGCATTCAGTCAAATGCACAAATACATAAAACAATCTGTGCTTATCTTTTATTTTGTGTATTCTAAACTTCCACATGTTGAGTGTTCTTAACTATATAAAATGCTGTAATTATTCACTCATAGTGTTGTAAGAACTGTTCATTAAATGTGATGTTTGATTAAACTTTATTTCTGTATTTATGTCATCCTTTGCTGTATTTCTTTGGACGTTTTTTTACAGTCGGTGTGGCCCCTTATCCGACTCCCCTGCTAATTCTGATCCAAGATGAACCTTTATCTGATTGGATCTCTCTTGCTCCCAAGGGCAGGGTCTGGAAATAGGCTTATGCTCTGATTGGATCGTTAGCCCCTGAGGGAAGGTATAAGCGAGGTCAAAAGAGAAAACTGTGCTGTCTTTTGGCTGGGGCGCACAGGGGGCCTTGCCTTCATACACACACAGTCACACAGAGAGCAAACACATCAAATCTTTGCAAAGATGATAGTGAAGTATGATGGCACCATAGAGGGCAAAGCAGAGACATAAGAATGGTGTAGTCTGGATAAGAGTAACCACTGGGGTTTCTGAAGATCAATCTGCAGTTTTCTGGTGCTTGGAGTCTCTGGGTGAAGACACGGCATGATGAGGGCGTGGCTCCAATATATGATGTGTACATAGTATCTAAAATACTGAAGGGTCTCTCTTTAATGTAACAAGAAAGTAAAGGCAAGTGGAGATATACACCACCAGTCACAAACTAGAAAGCTCTGACATAAAAGACAACCCATTACTTCATTGTCTTTCCACCTTACAGTCGCTCTCATGTTTCACTGATAGGTCCTAATTTAAATGTAGGATTTATAGGAGTTGGCAAGTTTACTTTGTAAAAGTGCAAAGATTATTTTATTATTAGTAGTAGTCATTTATTTGTACAGAAAAATCTCTTGAGATTTGCTGTCTCGTTTTTTGGAGACCTGCTAAATCTTATCTTCATGGTTTAATTGTTGTGTTACCACAGCTACTGTCTGATGCGATGAGTTTAATTTTTGCGTTTGAGTTTGGCTTGTTCACAAGTACATCTCAGCAAGTAATAACCAATTATCACTGATTGCTTTTAAGCTTGGCCAATTAAACTTGGCTCTCTCTCCTAGATTATTTAACTATAAATAAAAATAACACCTGTGATGGACAAAGAATCAATTGGCCAAAAAAATCATCTTACCAAAGACAATTATTTGTGTTGATTTGGTGAACTAAATTTTCTTAGGGTAAAAGTATTTCTTGTTTAATAATGTCTGCACATTGGTCCAGTATGTTGATTTGCTGGTTGTGGTAGCAAATGCAGCATAAGGAATACTCTGAATGCAAAAAATCTGACTGACCTCTTGTCTGGTTTATTTACATCAACTTTATCAAGTTGCAAGAACCAAGTATGTGGCAGAACACATACTGAGCTACCATGTTTCGGACATAAATGGAGACCCCCCACACATAATTATTTGTTCACAGAAACACATGCGCTCACATCAGTCTTACTGCATGTTCAACACAAACCACTGAAAGCCCAGTTATAAGTGGAATTATATTTTCAGGACATTTTGACCACCTGCAGGCTGAGCAAGCGGTGACGCTTTTATTTTTGACATCAGCCATATTCCCTGGAAATTAGTCCTCATAGAGAGTTCATATAAAAGCCGGTACAAGCGAACGCCTTCCAAATCGTCCAGTTTGAGTGAAAGGTCGGTGCCAAAGTATATAACTTCAGAAGTGCATTACCAAACACTGCAGCACGCGAAGCCAATTCATAGAGCGTGGAAAATGGGAGAAGTGCACACGACCTGGCCTAACCCTACCTAAAATGAATAAACAAGCAACGCTTAGCCTGGATGGGGGGGAAGTAACACCAGGCACCCCCTCACCCATGCTTACAATACCCTGGGGGAAACCCTGAACTAACTAAAAGGCTATTCAATCAAAGATAAGAGGTTGGTTCATGTCAATATAAATCCTTGCAGAATTTTACTCCTGGTTTGTCTGTTAGTTAGATGCAGCTTCACCACTGTCATTTCATATTAAACATGTCTCTTATTTATTATTTCTAGAAACATGAAAGGCCTGTGATACCATACTGCCAGGTGGTTAAATTTTACTGTTGGAGGACAAATTTAAACCAGCTATGATCCTGCACATTTTTATATACGTTTTCATTTCAATGCTCTTCTACAAGGCATATGTGGGCATGTCTGCGCAGTCAATAAAGATGTAATAGTTTGAAAGGAGATATGGAACTATGGCTTGTTATAACAGGGTAAGCCATAATGATTAGAACCGTTAAGAGAAGATGGGCAAACAGGAGACAGGTTCAAAAAACCTGATGGATGAAAGCACCAGCATCAGAGGAAGGATAACAGAGATAAAGTCAATAAAATGTGAAATAAAGTGAAAAGACCATTGCAGGAGATAGGTTTATGAAATGTTCAAATTTACAATAGCTATAAAATCCACCATGATGAAGAAAAGCACTATGTTTGAGAACAAATTTAAACAGAATTTGAAGCCGAGACCTGAAACAAAGCATATGTGACTAGGCGTGACAAAACCAGGAAAAGTCTACAGAGGGGTGTTTTGAGTTATTTACAGATTCTGAAAGTGTGTATTCGAAGCTTTCTAAGGATGTCAAATACAGAGAAATAAAAAATATGAAGAAGATATGATCATTTGGATGTTGGCACACTGTCCTCGCACATCAAATATAATCTGACATGGCAGATTTAATGCCTTAAGATCTTTTTAGGGGATTCTTTTCACCTGACCGGTAAAATATGGGTGTCGAATTGTTGAAGCAGAGGACAGTTCATCCTGCAATAATTGGCTGCTTCGCTGTCATTAAAAAGGTCCACAACAGTCAACTGCTGATGCCTCAGAGATAATTAGAGGCACTAACATTTTAGTATCCCAGCAGCTCATGGAGCACATTATGTAGAATATCAGAGCGCGCGCACACAGGGGGAAATTACATTTAGACTTGGTTTGATTGAGGTTATAGATTTTGTTCAGATCCTGCTGGCCTAAAATGTTTTAGATAATTACCTGGGAAATCCTAAAGAGAATACATTTGAAAGAGGGAACAGAATTTCATTATATTTAAAATATTTAGCATCAGGTTAACAAACCGCTCGGTTAGAATCATGTGAAAAGTGTAAACACATTTAGCTGGGTAGGAATGTTTGCAGTAGCTCCTGCAAATTATACAACTCCAAGCAACTTTACTGGCTCCACAGGGGTTCTTACTATTTGATATTACAGTATAACTGCATGTATTATTATAGCCTTTTAAAGAAGAATTTGTTGTTTTTTTTAACTTTCATTACTTTGTTAACAGACATCTCCCTTTTTCACCTTTCTTGCTCAACATTATGAAACAATGTGACTTAACAATAGATGCACAAAAGATCAAAAAATACACCCACACAAAACTCTGTGTGGTGGCCCTTTGCCCCTGTGTCCAGTCATGTCACTAATTTATATACACTCAACACTGAAATGTATTTCTTATTTGGAAAATGTTCACCAAAACACAAATTATCTGCAGACCAAAAATATTCTGGCCTGATCACTCAGAGGATTTACCCAGTCACTAGGATCTGTTGGTGCAGCTGAAATCTCTGATCGATGAATGAGCACTTAATGCTGCTCCTGGGAGGAGGGGCCAACAGTAAGAGCTCTTTGAGGTGCTGCAACAGGACCTGGGGTGTGAATTAAATATCTCAATAATGCATCTGAAGAGAAAAAGAGGAGTTTGAGTCCATAAATGAAAGTAAAAACATGTTCGCTATGTTCACAAAATTACAGTGATTTTTTTTTTTCTGACATGCAATGAAGAAATGCACTTCAATAGTATAGGGGAAATTATAATGATGCTAAGCATAATGCGTACTGTTGTGAAATGAGCTCACACACTTGACTTGTCTTGATTGCTTTAACCTTCTTACAGATGCTGGGATCAGTGTCAAGCAATGTGCGCCATTGTTTCCAATTTGCGTTGTATGAAGGCAATTTGTTCAGTTTCACGTTTTAAATGTTTTGCCACAGTTGCAGTCCAATACAAAAAAAAAAAAAAGTGTAATTTTAATAACAAGTGTTGCTTGGCTTGTGTGTTAACTATCATAAAAATATGGACTATCTGAAGATATTTGCGTAACAAAAGTCCCCTAATCATCTGGAAAGAGCGGACAGCGGCAGGGCCGTGCAGAGACCTTTGGAGGGGTAGGGGCTTGAAGTTAAAAAAGGGCACATTATAAGAAGATCTTAAAATACCGTACAACAACATAGCAACAACCCATATTAATCAAGAATTTAATTGGATCCGACTATATCATTGCAATCATGTGGGGACAAATGTAGTATATTTTCCTTGATAGGCATAATGTTGCTGTTTCTGCTGCTGACAGTCCTGGAGGGCTGAATTGATCTGAGACTGTAGCTGCTAAACAGACCACTGGAGAGAAGGTTGCTGGTTATGAAGTTATGAAGTAAGAACATTTGATGATATTTTACTAATTGTTTTCGCTGTTGTTTATTTGGGGACTCCAATTGCTCTGGGCCAAACCTTCCTTTAACATTTGACATTCTGCAATAACTTCTATCCCAGCCGCTCAACCTCCAGCCCAGATCCCATCAGCAGCGGCTTTAACCCGCCCAGTAGTAACATTAAGGAGCAGTCAGCAGGTGATACCAGGTGGTACTGGGTGGTACTGGGGCTTTGAGCTGCGTTGTGACTCGTGATGACAGTTGCAGTACCGTGTATTATATCAGGATGCCTGATATAAAGACAGACATTCTTTCTATCTGTCGGTGGGACCGACTCAGACTGCCTGTAGCAGCCGGGCATTTAGCAGCCTGATTAAGTTAAAGTCAGAAGTTTTCTCTGCTGCCGTAGCATTTCTGTAATTAGGGGCGAAGCGGATTTTGTTCCACTATTAAGAAGACAATTATGAAAATATAAATAGAAACAGTTTTTCTAACGTCGACATCAGACCTACGTTTTTATTTATTTAGTGTATGAAAAGCTATTCTTGCCCATAATTTGTTAGTTGGGGGGCGTAGATCTGCCCCCCTCCTACTCACCATGGTCCCAGTGTCTGAACAAAATGGAGGCAGAGAAACTGAGAGTCATTATTATACTGAGGGCAGCCAGAGTAGTTTATTTTGCTAAATTATTATATTTAGCTAAATATTATTGCTGAGGGGCACAAGCAGGACTCCTGATGCACAGATAAATAATAATAATAATAATAATAATTGGGTACTTCCCTCAATAACGACCCCTGTTTTACTTAGGGGTGTCTACAAAATAGGGGCCCTTAAAATACATGCACAGCACAGAGAACATTTGTATTGGAAAACTATTTTGAAAATCATGTACAATTTTTCTTCTACTTCACATTTATTTCTTGGGGTCTATGAGAAAAGATGAGAACAAAGTTCTTAAACTCTATATATATTCAGAGAATCACAATTTACTGTTGTAATGTTTCAGGGGGTACTAATTTCTGAAATTCAATGTATGAGGTCTGAAATAATCCATGGACCTCAACAGTTTGAAAACCTTTGCATCTCCAGTAAATTACTCCCAGTAACAGCCATTTCATTGCGAAAATTAGACACCTCCCTCTGTGGGAGTGCAGACAAGTCTCAACTGATAATCCAGTTTAAAAATAAAGTCTAATTTCCTTTTAATCAGTGGACTGGACCATGCTGCCCAAGGTGTTGGATCACTGTTGCAGAAGTGATTTGAGGATAGCTGCACACGCGCCAAGCGGGACTGATGAGGAGGAGGAGGGACCTGCATGCCAAGTGTCGGCAGCTCACACGCATGGATGAAGAAATGTCAACACACCCTCGCACACTAACTCTCTGCTGTGTTGTTTTTTTGGAGTTCCATAGGTCATTAATGATTTAGTCTTACTGGCAGGACAGAAATAAAGACTGCTTATCACTGAAATATTGAGAGAATTTTATGAATTATTAATGGGGCTGATTTCTGAAATAAAGATGCAGTTGACCTGCTATTGTCAGAGGTGAAGGGGATCAGTCCAGCAGCTCTGTTGTACGGATGGTGTCGATGTTTGTGTTTGCTTCAGGTTTCATATATATTTTACTTTCTTTGTGTGTGTAAATATAAGTGTGTGTCCGTGGGCAGGAACGTGTCTGATCCAACACACAGAAATAGTTTGTGGAGAAATGCATTTTTGAATGGGAGCAGGTTTTACTCTGCTCATTCATTCTTTTGATGTCTTTACCTTTGAACTATGATCCAGATAGATTGTTCGACAGAAGTCACTGAGTCACAATCTGAGCACTATATGTAGCAATCGCTTTCCAAAACAACACGGATGTCATCATTTGGTTCTGAAAAGTAGCCTGTGACTGAGAATAAAGGATACTGGATATATATTTTGAAAATGATAAAAAAAATTTTAAAAAATTCAGTTTTAGCTCCCCTGAGATAATTTTTTAACAAAAGTCTTTTTACTTGACCCAAATAACTTAAAATTTTAATTTAGGGCTTTGATTATAAGAAATGGTGTTCTTAAGTTGCAAAAGTTGCTAACATACTTCTTTATAACCTTTATATTTCTCTCATCTGACCATAGAACATCTCAAAAAGATATTTGTCTCAAAAAGATATTTGTCTTGCTGATTTGCAAAATCAGCAAATTTCAGCAAATTTGATTGCTGAAATTTCAGCAAATTTCAGCAATCAAATTTGCTGAAATCAGAATGTTCAAGTAACGCTTGAGCATCTTAATTGTGGATCTGTGGCTTCCTTCTTGGTTGGGATCCTGCAAGATCACAGCGTGAGCAAAACCTACATCGCCAGATGTAGGTTCCATTTATTTGAAGGTGAGCGTTTGTATCTTTTTCCAGATTCTGGCAAAGTGACAATGTATCCAGATAATCTGTACTGAACAGCATAATCTCTCAACCTGCATTTGTTGAAATGATTTCAAAAGAGTTGTCAAGATTGGAAGTTTCTTTCCCAATATGACTTTCCAGTGAGTAAATCATTATCATTTGGGTCAAGTAAAACCACCAGTTGTAGTTTATCACATCTAATATTAATCTGCAATAATGTAATGTAGATAAAATAAAGCAGACCTAATTAATAAATGGAGAATAACAGCTAATTGTAAATGACACTCAACTTGTTGATTGTGAATTAAATCAGAACCGCAGCCTCTACAAAATAAAGCAAATTAAAATCTAAAAAGTTATTTCAAAAATTTGTTTAATTCTCAGATGGCAAGAGAAGTGCTGTTTCTGTGGTCTACATCAGAGACCATATAATGTTACCTAAAACTGGCAACAACAGCCAGATGTTTTGTAGATCCACTGATCCAACCATCTAGCCATCACACAGTATGACAAACTTTATTTTATCATTAAGTTTGCACATTTTTTCTGCTTCTCACTTAGATCACGTAAGAACAAAAACATGGTATCTATATGTCATCAGGATCCAATAATCAGTGACCTTAGCTCAGTTCATTTTAGCTTCCTTTCTAATTA
This sequence comes from Poeciliopsis paucimaculata, assembly GCA_903067055.1. Taxonomy (NCBI): domain Eukaryota; kingdom Metazoa; phylum Chordata; class Actinopteri; order Cyprinodontiformes; family Poeciliidae; genus Poeciliopsis; species Poeciliopsis paucimaculata. The sequence continues at coordinate 8,058 of CAEGAD010060999.1, forward strand.
AGGCTGTCATTGTCCCTTCTAAACTCCTTACCCTATTCCATTTCTATTTTTACAATAAGCTTATTAATGCACTGAATTTTCACCTTCCAATCTTATCTCACTGTGTTCTCTCGCTGGATTTGTATTTGATGATATGTTGGCGCTGTGATGGATCGACAGAGAAGTTAAAGGGAGGAGTTTGGCATGAAGATGGAAGCAAATGAGACATGTTAATGACTCACAAAAATGAGACCCTGGAGGTGAACAAAAAGGTTTGGGTGACAGGAGAAATGGCAGGTGACTGTGCACTTCAGTGAAGGACAAAGAACAAAAACTATGAATATTCTCCAATATTAGGCCTGCAAAAAAGTTTGCTGACTTGTCCTTTTAATAGGTCATGGATGGACATATTGTCTTTCTCCAAGGGAATGTATAAAGTAGAGAGAGATAAGAAACTTTAGGAAGTAGAGATATGAGATAGTCATATCTCAGGAATATAATTGAAAACATTGCATTTCAAATTAAAAGAGAAACAGATTCATTTCATTCAGACTGTCATATTTCAGGTCAAGACAATGGCTGTCATGAAAGCCTGAATCTTCCATTAAGGGGTTTCTTAAACGTACATGTAAGAATCAAAGCAACACTCCAGGTATGTTTTTGATGAGGGAATGTCATTATAATAAAGTTTCACAAAGTCCTTTAAAGGAGTTATTATTAGTTTTTCTAATATGGACAATTAACACACACGTAGACCATCTGCTGGCCATTTGGGTGCCCCAAGCACAAATGCTTTGCATAATCTTTCCATAAATTTTGCCCCAACACCTGGATACAGCACTCTGAGAACAGCCAGCTTCTTTAACATAAGCTTATTGTGGAGTGTCATCCTCTGTGTAAATGACTGTCTACCAGACAGTTACCAAGCCTGCAGTGGTTCCCATGATTATTTAGCTCATGACATAACAATGACATAACATTTCTATATTAAAAATCAGATTTTTAATTCACTTAGACAATATTCTAATTTTCCAAGAAGTTGAACTTTTGTGTTTAATCGGCTGCACACCATAATCATCCAAATTAAAACAGGAAAAACTTAAATTGGTATCGCTCCACGTGAAACAAATCTAAGCTTCTGGCTTTGATTTGAATTACTTTTTTATTACCTACTTTACTGATACGCCCTGCACTTGTGTTTGAGCAATATAAAACTGAGTCATAACTGTAAGAGTTTGTCTTACTCCTATTTAATATAATGTAAGCCCAAAATATATTGCTGAAAGTCAGGGTTTTGAGTAGCATAGCTCCCAGTGGAAGGGTGCAGCATTTGTAACCTTGTGCAACGCTGTAAAGTATGTGTTTCTAAGTGATGAGGATGAATCCCAAGCCACCAGCTAATGGTTCCCATAGATTTATTGGAAGCACTGGGGGTACTTAGTTTTAGCCTCATGAGACGGGTTGTAATACATCATCTGCTCAACCAGGCTACATACCTCAAACTTTACATCAGAACTCTCAGAGAGGCTGTCAGAATTTACATGGGAATGTGTATAAAAAAAAAACATAAAACCCTTCTGAAGCACAGTTGGTGTGTAGCATCCAATTCTGATTTCAGATGATGTGAATGCCTTATGTCAGCCTGTGAAGTCACAGCACAGAGCATTTAGAGCTTTCAGGTGAAGTAGTTGTCTTTCCAACAATAGTGTTTTCATAACCAGCCATCTGGAAGGAGATCTAAAGAGGGAGGCAGGAGCACTAATCAATAGGAGAGGGCGGACCGCTGTCAAACGGCAAACAAACAAACAAGCCATTACCCTGACACACACTCACACACAAGAGATACACTGGGTGTTTATTTTAGGATAGGTCTAAATGCATGTATTGCACAAGGTGAGATTGTTGTTAAATTTGTAACAAAATGTGTGCATGTATGTGAGGGAGAGACATTCTGGTTTTGGTGATTCTTCATCTTTTTATGCTAACTCTGATTACGTTAGCATAATGCCTAATTTTAAGTGTGTTACATTAAACCCTAATCTAAGACAAAAGCATTTATGCTGCAATCCAGCTTTTATAAAGTCATCAGACTCCAGAAAGACAAACTCTTCTTGCAGTTTTGGACTACACAAGTCCACACGTATTCAGAGAGATACCGTTTTAAAAAAAAAAGTAAACCTTTAAGAATTAAAAGTATCATAAATTGACTGCTCCTTAGTGAGGAACCAAGAATACATCATATTCAGAAGAGTAAAGTGTTTTTCATTAATGTAGAAGTATTAAACATATCAAAAACAGCATACTGACCAATATGTCTAAATGAGGTGTTTGGCTAATGCTCTGGCCAATGTGCCATTTTTCAACGGTTTAAAAAATAAAACAGCAGAAAGAAGAAAACCATGCCTCCAAACAATTTGGGAAATTAAAGATGATCTTATTGCTTTTTAAGCATCACATAGGTAAATTTATACATTTGAGTTAAAGGAAGCTTGGGGCTCTGTTTTAAGGCAGCACTTGAATCATACCACTTTGGTGTGTGATATCAAAAAGAGAAATGGATCTTCCTTGGATGTGCTTCAGATTCCTGAAAGTCCTAACTTCATCTATTCTAACAATTATATTTAAGTATATGCACCAGAGGAATGTCTGGACAACCTTCTGAACAACATTCAGAAAGGACACAGATTCTGTGCCCCAGAAAGACTCTTGTGTTCACTGTGATATCCACAGTGAACAAAGCAGACAAAGCAGACATACTGCAGCCTGATAACTGGATGTTTTGCTGCAGGAAGGACTGGTGCACTTCACAAAATAGCATAACGCTTTTCTTAAAGCACAAATGCCTCTTTCAAGTGAACTTGCCACTAAGTTAGTTCTAGTAAAATGTTTGGAGGTGACCTTCACAAAGTCCTGATCTCAATCCCATAGAAAATTTCTTGGCAGAGCTGAAAATGTGTGTGGGAACAAGGCAGCTCACTAATCTAAATTAGTTACAAACAGACTGCAGTAAATAATTCATATCTAGTTCATCATTTTGTTACTACAGTATTTTTTTATTCAAATCCGTATCCAACATTCCACACCAAAAACAGTTTAAAGTTGGTTGAGGAATGCTAATTCTTATATATCGTCACAAGCTGCTTTTCTATTGACCATAAAATTGTGAAATTGGAATTATGAAAATACATTCGCTTAACCGAAACACTGCAATTTCAAAGAAACTTAAATTTTTTTGATGAATAGTTTTTGCTTTAGGATGAGGTGGCTTTTCAAACACATTGAAATTTGTGTATTTTGCAAAAACGCAACAAAAACACCTTTTGGCATCACACAAGTCACGTCAGTTTGTATACAGCAGCAACATGCTTATTTGTAGGCATTGTTCTCCTTGGACTATGTGTAGCTGGTTCCACAAGAGGTCTCACAGCATCTCACATTTCATCAAAAGTTTAGTAGCCATTATAAAGTGTTGAATCCATTGCTCTGTAAAATCACCATCTGCAATTTTCCAAAAACACTGCATACGTAGCCGCTCCAAAGTTTAAGGGGCTTGTCACTCCAATGCCAATGCCGTCATTTCCTCTGACAGCAGATGATGAGCACTACTACTGTGGCTGAAATATGAACATTTTTCAAGCAACTGGCATGGTACATTCATTAATTAGAGAGAAAAAAACTTTAAACTTTCCACTCGCACGGTCATCAGTCAGAGTTGGGCAATCCGATTTCTCTGAGCATCTCTAAAAACTAAATTCCTCCATCTCTCTGACTTGTAGACCCTCTGCTTGCATGTTTAGGTTCACACTTTCAAAATGATTAAAAATGGAGCATGCTTGTAAAATACAGTTGATTTGCATGAGCAGATTCCAACTCACTCCTGTTCACTCCTCTGACTGCTCTGCATCTGTGTGGGCATCTGTGTGAGAGCCGTTCACATGCTAACCGGTATGTATGTGTCAGCATTTTTTTTGTGTGTGTTTTTTTTCATCAGTGTGGGTGTACATTTTTCCTTTGCCAAGAAAAACGTGGTTGAAATAGCACACATCGAATGCGATCAAATGGCATAAACTCTGATATTACTTGCATTGATCGCATCTATGTGGTGGCACTTGAAGGTCCCCAAGGCATGAATCGGTGCATGAGCGTGTTTAAGTGATTTGTGCTTTGTCTGATGTCTATGCTTGTCTGCATTTGTCTACTTGTGTGTATGTGTGTGTTAAAGTTTGTTCTTAGCAATGCCGCTGACAGAAAAAGAGAAAAAGAGAAGCGTTATTGATTTTTAGCCTAGCTGTGCCACAGCGAGAGAGATCTGTTTGGGTGATTACCTCCCTTTCCCCATGTCCCTCTCTTCTGTTACCTCTCTTCACTTAGCATACGAGCAGGCACTCTCCATCCGTACAATCTCAATCATTGGGTCTAAACAAAGCTTATGATGTGCTCTTGCTGTCGTCTATTTCTGGATGCCAGCATGTCTGGGAGAGAGTATGTTTCAAAGTTTCTGCAGCTTAGAAATGAAGTGTTAATATTCTAAGTATACCACACTTTCCACACAGGGATTTGTGGGTCTGCGTTTGTGTGTCTTTCCATTCGTGTTGCTGTGCATACACTTTCTGAAACAATGACAGCAGTATGTAAGGTTTTAAAAGATTTTGGAGCGAATCAGTTGCTTGGTTACCAGAATCTGTTTGGTAGGTTGCAATTTTTGCATCTGATATTGCAGAGACATTCATGTATATAGTGCTATGAAAAGGCATTTGACTCCTAGTAGGTTTCTTTTGTTGTTGCTTTTTTTCTGTAACATATTTTTCAGCTCTTCAAATTCTAATATTGGACAAAGATAACAGGAATAACTACAAGCAACAGATTTTAAATTCTAATTTTATTTGCTAAGGGGAAAACATATTCATACCACCCTTACTAAATCTGATTAATAACTTTTGTTGAAAAGCCAATCACTAGCTACAACCAGACCCACTTGATGTCTGACCAATAGAATCAAGAAACATAATGGAAAATTCTAATTGAATACATCTGAACTAGAGTAAAGGATCTTAAAAATGCCCTGGTCCAATAAAATTCCAGAAGAAGAAATTTTCAAGGCTTTATGACTACAGTGAACTGAACGAAATGCCATTATTCAGAAAATGTGAAACCATGGAACAGAGGGGGAGCCCTCCCAGCAGTGACCAGCCCACCAAGAAACCTTCTGGAGCACATTAATGACTAAACCAGGAGGTCACAAAATAACCCAGGACATCGTAAAATACAAAAGGCCTCTGTTGCATCAAACATTATCTGGCATAAAACCAACACTACATTTAAGAAAAGAGCATTATACCAAAGAGTCCAATCTGTTGATGAAAGTGTAATGATATGGTGATATTGCTTCAGGACTGTGATGACATCCTGTCATGGAACCATAAATCCTGCTTTCTAGCAGAATGTCTGACCATCTGTTTGCAACCTTAAGCTTGAATGCACTTGAATCATGCAGCAGGATAATGATCCGAAGAACACCAGCAAGCCTGCTTTTGAATTGTTTAAGTATTGTGTAAAGACTAGTGAGCCAGAATTGATCAGTGACATAATGTGTATTGATCATTGCCACCAAGTGTGGTCCAGTTTTGTTTTGAAGGGTAATAGCTTTTTCACATTGGGCTACCTGGGTTTGGATAACTAACACCAGCATTTTAAGTATGACTGAAAATCCCCACAAAAAAAGAAATCTATAAAGGGGCAAATGCTTTTTCACTGCCAAAAGTATGCTGCAAAACTTAAGTCAGTCTGTTTAACACAAGGGAAATGACCGGATCGAAATCAGTGTGCAACAGTTTCTCAGCACATCTGTCTTTCTCTCTGTTCACAAGCCTCTTCCCATGCTATTAAATTGGAACAGACGGATACACAAAGCCAATCTGTGTTTCTCACTACGCGTAGTCAGATAAACAGATAAATGATTAGTTGTAACAGAGGAGAGGGAGTCTTAGTGTCATCATTATGAGTGAGAGCAGGATCAGGATTAAAAGAGCAGCATTGTGTCTACCAGATTATTGCTCCGGTGCGAGTGTGTGTGCATTCTGCATGTGTGGTTGGCTGGTTTTCTCATTACAGGATTAAAGAGCATCTGGTTCAATGTTCCCACTCAACCCTGCCATTCAGAATCACCGGGGAAATAATACTCTGTTGTCTTGCTTAGGTGTGCTTGAGTGTCTGTCATCCAGTTTCCTACGTACCGGCCTTCACACATGCTGTACACATGACTGTCCTTGCATGCCATCTGGGAGATCAAATATGGATTGGATTGAATTGAACTGGACATAAGCAGAAATGAAATTGCCGTGTCTTGAGGCTGTGTCAGGAAGAGTTGAGACGATATGTGCTCTTGGCTCTCAGAGCAAAAGAAAAAAAAAATTCAACAACCTCTTGACTCAAATACATTTCTGGTTATATAATAGAAGGCAAACTGAGAAGGATTCAGCAGGATCTGCTGGCAAAATCAAGTAGATAAATGGATAGATGGATAGATGGATAGATAGATAGATAGATAGATAGATAGATAGATAGATAGATAGATAGATAGATAGATAGATAGATAGATAGATAGATATTTTTTGCTAAAAAGCAAACTATCAAAAAATATCACTAGTAAAACTTAAAGCCCTTTTGATGAGGGTCCAAATATCTGGAGATGAAGTCAATTTTATAACACATCTAAACCTGGCGTATTATTAAAAATGTTATACCATTACATATCTTGCACATACTGGGATGAAGTGTTTAAATTTAGCAGTGTTTCTACCGCATAGAAACAGTGCAAGCACATTTTTGCTGGGGTATTTCTCTCATATTTTGGCAAATATTTTGAGTCATATTCAGCTCTGCTGCCACTGTCTAGCCCAAAAACAGCATCCGTGTGCAATGTCAAAATGTATCTGACGCCTTGAAATTGGCCTCTGTCTCATTAAGAAGCCCCTGCTCTTTCCGACGTTCCCCTTTCAGCATGTCATCATAAGAATGTTTCCCCTGATGCCGTTTACAACCATTCTTAGTAGTGTTGGACTGAGTAGTAGCTCATATGGAGATGAGTGTGGACGGGGGTGAGGCGGACGTTTGGCTGGAGACTGGAGCTCCAAGGAGAAGCTTTGTGGAACTATGCAGCATTTTGTGAAAGCAAGGGGGTCTTAAAATGCTGGTGTAGTTATCCAAACCCAGGTAGCTCGAATGGCTGCCACAGGAGGTTTAAGTATTCCGCAAACATGAGTGAAAGAATCAAAGCAGCACTCCGTGTTTTTTTATGAGGGAATAATATTATAACACAATAAGAAGCTAAAAAAAAAAAAGTCGGTCCTACATAACACCTCCCTTTAAGAAAGCACTATTAATTTTTTTTTTTTTTTCTCATTTTCACTCACTAACAGTAAATAAATAAGAGTAACTACCATTTCATTTGCACAAACTGTATTTTTGTTGGCAGTCTGCACAGCAGTGATACATCATAATGATTGCTGATGGTAGTGTCATGCTAATATCAGTATTTTCATTTGTTTGTGTACTTGGGAGTGTTTATTGGCTTTGCCCCTATTAATCAGAAGCTATCACTTGCGGCTAATGGAGATAGATTATCAAGCGCAGAGACGTGACTGTCCCTGACAAAGCCTACTTTCTGTGTGTGTTGCTTTGCGCTGCCAATATAACGCAACAACTGTGTGACTGTCTGCTTGATGACTGGAGCCACCACAGTTTGTGTCCCCTATGCTCGGCAAAGATGGTGAGGGTGTGTTTGTGGAAACACAGGGGTTAAACACAGTCATTTATTGCCATCTGCGTGTACGTGTGTGTGTGTGGGAATATAATTAGTTTAGACAATGCTTGCACTCTCTCTTCACATTTATTCTCTAAACACGCAAGGTTTTAGAGCACCTGTTCAAGCTTCTTCTACATGCCCCGAGGTAGGAAAGACTTTGCCTGACTTTAATTCCTCAGAGATACCTTTACTGTCTTTGCTGCACATGGTAAAATATAAGCAAAATACTAATATCAATCCTTTTCTGCTTACTTGAGGAGTGTCCTTGCAAAGCTTCCCGTGATACGGCTTGCACGCTTTGCATCATGGAAGAAGATTATTCAGTCCTGCAAAATTAGCACATTGAATAAAAAAAACAAACAAACAAACAAAAAAACTCAGCAAACTCAAAATCTCATTAATTCAACAGAAAAATTAATGTTTGCATTTGAGCAACAAACTGTGAATCACCCTTAGGTGCACACAGTCCCCTGCAGATGCGCTCTTTTAAGGAAACACGCACTTGTGTAAAGCCATTTTACTTTCATTAAGCGTCACTCAAAATAAATGAGAGCTCTCATTTTATTGGGTTCTGCCAGAGTTGATTTGAGTGCCTCTTCAGCATAGAACCTCACATCAACAGGTGCATTGGACACTTGGATATCCCTCATCCTAACACCAGCGATGAGAGAGAGAGGGTGAGCTCTACTTCACCCATTGCTCCTACATCCCACTTCTGCTAAAACGTGTGCTTTCACTCCACAGGTAATTTACTTCTGTGCCTTAGGGATGGAGTGCAAAGACAATGTCATGTGGAACGTCAAATGAAGATTTGCACACAGGAAACACTAAATTAGGGTTTTCCAAAGCGTGGCCCAGGTGGCATTTGCAACCACAATTTAGGAATAATACAAATGTGGCCAAAGTACGTGATAAGAAAAGATTTAAAAACATCTACGGTTGAATCTTCATTGGTCTTATCAATAACTAAATACAAATAATAATTAAAGGCAAACTAAATCTTAAACAGAAAACAGCACAGTGAATAAGGTGAGTTTGTATTACTTATGTGTATTGTGTATTTAGTTTATTGCTACGCAGGTTCAAGTGAAAATGTTACACTAAAGTTTTTATGGATTTAAATAAATTTGGTCCACAACTTTTTTAAACCTGAAAAATGTGGGCCCTTTGGCAAAGAGTTTGGACACCACTGCCTCAAACAGAATGAAGGTATTTCCTCTTTTAACAATGTTCTAGTGTCACACCAGTTGTAACAGTTTCATGTACTGTGGTGTGTTATATTTAGTGTCACTATGGATTCTTTCCCACAAACAGTAAAATGGCCTTATGTTTCTCCATTTGGAAATAATCTCATTTTAAAACATTACCCCCCCACCATCCCCACAAGTGACCAGATCTCTTAGCTCCTTTCACTTTTCTGGAATTTTTCTAAATTTGCCTGGGTTGGGATTAGCTTTCAGAGAGAGATTAGTTGCACTTTGAACAGGCCACTCATTCTTGCAATTAATCTGGCAACAAAGCTAAGTTAAAATAATTATGCCAAGAAGAGTGGTCAAAATTTCCCTGTGGTGTCAAAGAGTCATTGACACACTTGATGGAAGATTTTGCAACCAACTATTTTTGCAATCACAATCCTTCATTAGGTTTAGATTGAAATACTCTTTTCATACAGATCTAGAATGAAATGAATAGCTTCTTTACTTTGTTAAAGAAATTGTGTTTTTTTTTTTTCATTACTCAGGTTAATTTTATCTGAAATTTAAAATATGTTTGTGGACATTGCATGGGGCTGTGGTTAGAGTGGACAGTGTGTACAGAGGCTACAGACTTTAATGTGGCCCTCCTGAGTTCAACTCCCATCCTGGGTCCCTTTGTCATATGTCTTTTCCCCTTCTCTCTGTCCTCTTCCTGTCTGATAACTAGAACCTGGGAAAAAAAACAAAGTAAATCAATAAATACACTGGACTATATGCTTATTTTTGTGAATTTGTAAGCCAAAGCCACCCTAAACAGCAATGTGATAAACCTAGTTTCAGTTTTCATTTTCTGTTTTATGAAACTGACACCACCTGGACCTATCTCATTCCAGGATCCACCCAAAAATTGGTGATTCTAGAAGATGCAGTAAAAGAAAATAGGACTTAACTGTATTGAAAAGGTCTTAAGATGACAATAGATTTACACACATTAGTTACACCAGGAGCATCTTAACAATGGGTAAAATCTCAGATAAAACACAATGGAACATATTGCGAAGATTCTGCATCATCAGGCAGAGTACAGGCTGTCAAAATATCCATTTGATATTCTACTCATGGCTGCACAGAGAAGAAGCGTATTAAAAAGTTCTCCAATGTTGTTTGGATCGCTAATGGTATTTTAAGGTCAGCTACAACAACAATCAAGTTTTCTCGTCTCTAAGCAAACAAAGTAATAATAATAATATATCTAAAAAAACACACCCTCCTTACTTATTGTTCTGTTGTCTTCTTTCAGCTATTGATTGCCAGCTGTCTTGAGGGTATAGGCAGACTTAGTGATGACCTTTAAAATCTGTGTGTGTGCTGTAGATTGAGTATGTTTGTGCGTTATTACCTCCGTGTCCAACCTCAGCATGTGCTCTCTTTGTGTTCTGTCATGTTATCATATTTTCTCCTGTTCTCTTCATCGATTATCTGTCATCAGGATGAAAAGTGGACTTTTGTTTCTCGGAGTTAGCAAATAGCATGCTCTCCCTCCTCACCTGTCTCCCTCTGTTTCATTTTGTCTCCCTTCTGCTTGTCTGACTTATTTCTCAAATACAGGATTTTAAATGTCAATCTCTTTTGTCTTATCTCAATTTTCTTGGACTTTTACGCTCTCTTTCTGTGATATTTAGTCACAGTGTTTCTTTATTTTGTCTTTTGAACTGTAAAGTTGTTACAGGGCGCAGCATCATCTTTCTAGTGCACTTAACAGTTTGCCACTTTTTTTCAGTTCCTCAAATCCTAGAGAGTAAATCTGGCCTGCCATCACACATTTGTTATGCATGGCTTCACTTGTTTGTGTGTGCTTTCGCATGCCTGCGTGTGCACATGTTTTTTTTTCCCCTTTCCCTGCATGTTATTAATATTGCTGGTATGCATGGCTAAGCATGGGGCAGTTTTCTTACTGGGATGCTAAACAGTAGCAAAAAAGAAGGTTAAGTAGGAAGGTCACCTTAGCATACCAAGGGAGATATCCATCACAGCAAAGCAATAAATTTCTGTGGACAGCATGGTTATTTATTTTTATTTCTGTGCAAAAGAAGACAGTTTCTGCAGGTAAGCTGGCAGCCAGCCTGAGGGCAACTTGACACATCCACTGCAGACATTTTAAGGCGAACACACAGTCCCAAAGTAAACAAACTGACTGGGCGAATCAGTTTGAAAAGTTGCTTGTTTGGTTGCTGGGACAAGATTTGCAGCTTCCCTAAATAAGAAGAAACTCTGTTAAAATTAGAGGAATTCTAATCTGCATGCTCTTACAGAGTTTTAGAAGAAGCGTAGAAAAGAAAGCATCAAAAGTCCTTTTCTAGTTCATACAATTTGAGAGTGCAGTGGCTACAGTGCAGCTAAGGTCACCAGGACTCAAGTGGGCGTCATAAAAAGAGGCAAGAGGAACAAAAAGATTTTCACCATTTTTTTTAAATTAGTAGGTGATAATATAATTTCCTAATATAAAAATTTCAGCACTTCAAAAATATGAAAGACTACATCTAAAATTAATGATTTTTTTTTTTTTTTTTTTTTTTTTTGCTTAATTCCGCTCACTTCTTCTCCACTTGTTGGTTTGTTCCGACCAGCACCAATAAACGATACAGCGCTGGTTGCTACAGCGTCTGCGCCCCTTTCCTTCACCTCTTTCTTGTTCCTCACTGACATTCCTGCTGTGCAGAGAGGAATGGGGGGAAGGAGTCTTGAGCCCCTGCCCCTTTAATCCTTGATGCTCCTAGAGCATCAGGAGGCCTGCTTATACTCCTCAGCAAATATAATGATTTAGAAAAATAAAGTAATCTGGCTGCCCTCAGTCTAATAATGACTCAGTTTCTCTGCCTCCATTTTTTCAGACACCGGGTCCATGGTGAGTAGGAGGGGGTCGGTTCTGCGCCCCCAAGTAACAAATTATGGGCAAGAATACTTTTTCATACACTGGTTTGTAAATAAAAAACGTAGGTCTGATGTTGACGTTAGAAAACAGTTTCTATTTATATTTTCATAATTGTCTTCTGCAATAGTGGGACAAAACCCGCCTCGCCCCTAAACACAGAAAAACTTCGGCAACAGAGAAAACTTCTGACTTTAACTTAATTAGGCTGCTAAATGTCCGGTTTCTGATATTTTTGCTTTTGTCTACAAACGTAGGTGCAAAAAAAAAAAAAAAAAAAAAATTAAAACAGATAGGTATTCTTGTCAGGGTGTTTTATTTTAAGCTGTTTATGTAACTGGAAACAAGACATTTAGATGACTCATGGATGATTTCTATGTGCATTCGTCTGTTTCATCACAGATGTAGCGGAGTTTAAAAATACATTAAGTCAATGGATTCTGCCAATGTCATTGACAATATGTGATGGCTAAAGCTCAGACAGCACTGAATAATTTGTCAAGGAATCTCATTTCTCCACCATCACATACAAGGACTAAAGTTATGGGTACGCCTTCACATGTCTGTCTTTTACATGTCAATGTCCTTTTGGTCAGTGCTGGATCTTAATCTCAAGACAAATGTATCATACACTTCATCTGATTCCATAGCTTGTGCAGTTGTGTTACATTGTAACTAAATTGTAGGTATGAGACAAGACATACAATTAATGTTCATAAATGTTCTGCATTCACAGAACGGGAAAATCAAGTGACTTCTGATTGAAATTGGTTGCACTCGAGTTTATCTAAGAGGTATCAGAGTAAAGAGGGTAGAATGCAAAGTCACATCCCTTTTCCAATTTACTTTTATTTTACAAGTTTAAGCTACCCAGTGTTGGCCCATGAAATTTGATTGAAATCACCTCATCAAATTGTGCGGCTGTAAAGTGACAAAACACAATAAAGTTGAAGCGAAATGAAAACTTCAAGGCCCTGCTGGTGACCGTGGAGCATTAAAACAAACATAAACTCATTTATCACCACTATCCAAACTGCTACCAAATGTAGATGTCAAAGAATTGTTCAGTTTCCACACTCCTGCTGACACAATTAACTCACTACAAAACAAGATGTTGGGGAGGGAGAGACGAAATTCTGCATATAAATTAAAGAAATGTAAATGGGAGTAAATGGGGCAGCGATTGCAGAGGCCACGCCAGCGTCACTAACACGAGAGCTCGCAAAATTTCTTCACAGCTCCATGATTTCATTGTCATTAATATTCACTGACCAGAATGGATGAGTGTAATAGCTGGTAAAATGGCCCGACTGTCAGAGAGCAAATTACTTTCATTTCAACGCAGTGCCACCAAGCAGCGCAAGGCAATGACATGTAAATAGCAGACGGAAAAAAAGAGAAAAGAAGAAAGAAAGGCACTTACACAGAAGTCATTGACATGTAAATACCAAGAGGAGGAGGAGGGGATGGAAGATGAAAGAGGGAGAGAGTCAGAGCGCCAGAAGCCTTTTTACTTTAGGAGTGCTGTAATTGTCTTCGCTCTCATTCATTTTTTAAACATTTAGGTGGAGAACTTTGATTGATCGAATCGCGCATGAGGTATTATGTTTCGAACACGACCTAAGAAGAATGAAAATTACACTCTTCTTTCTCCTACTGTCTCCACCCAAGTTCTGCTGCCACCCATATGAAACAGAGTTGTACACGAGTCACATAATATCTTCTCTTCGCACTGAAATGGCTTCCTCAGCGCGTCAAGCGCCGTGCTCCACTGGCTGCAGCCGTTGCCACTGCATTCCCGTGCCTGTGTGCTGTATGAATGATGATGGGGAGCAACTGGCTTCCATTGGGATCTAATCAAATGTGAGGGTCCATGCGGGCTCACGGCCTGATAGAGAGGCGCTTTAACAGAGCTGCTCAAGGGAGACTCATCCATCAACATGCAACCAACCAAAGAGCACCGGGGCTACTGCTGGCAATGATGGAGAGCCAGCTGACTGACTGGATGGAGGCACGACAGTATGTATGGATGTCTGCACATGCGCTGCAGACGCATCAGTGTGTGGGAGCAACAGATTATGATATAAGAGAAGATAACCACGTTATCCCATGCTTTACCCCCGAACAGTAAAATGAGTTATGTTTGAAAGCTTTGCATTGGACAGATTTAGTAATACAGATATCAGTCTGGACCTCTTTGAAGACGGTAGTATGACAGAACAGAGCAGTACACCTCCCATATGCATAGATGTCCACTGCCATCCTTGTTTTTCAAAAGTTTACCATTAAAGAACCGAGTCACCAAGTCTCCCCTGCAACTATTCAGCATGCTGTACATGCCAACTAGTTGTTTTAGAAGACATGCCAGAAAAATAGCCCTTTTCTATCTCAAACTCTGTCATGAAAATTTTGCTAAAATCCTCCTGGGACTTTCATTTCAGCTGTTCAGCTTTATATTAACTGAGACAAAGTTTGAGCTTTTCAGTAACAAACTGGTGGGTGGGTTTGTTGGTTAACTTAAGACATGTACATGGAAAGGAAGCTCACTGTTAAGAATGGTAGAGAATCTATGGTGCTATGGACTTCTTTGCTTTGAGAAGCTTTTGGAAGATGAAGACTGCAGGACACTAGATTTCAGAAAAATCTACTAGCATCTGTCCATAAACTGAAAATGAGTGGCCAATAGTTTTAGTTCTTTTTTTCTTTTTCTTTTTTTTGACAGGATAATCATCCAAAGCAGATAATCAAATCAATACTGAGCATGTTCACCATGCCAGTGATTCCCAACTTATTCTTGTTTTCTGTTTGTTTTATATGTTTCTCTCCATTAACACACCTGGCTCAGATAGTTACTGCTAAGCAAAAGCCTGTTAATTAGGTGTCAATTTAATTTAGGTGTGCTAAGCAGGGAAACACCTAAAACTTGCAGGGCAATGTGCCTTTAGGACTACTGTTGGCAATCCTTGTACTAGATTATAAATTAATCTACTTTAATGAGCACCTCTGTTCCCATACATAAACCCAGTACAAAAGCTGTAGGGGGAGCTGAAGAGATGAGAGCACGAGATTCAGAGCAGTGGTTCTCCAACTTTTATTACAGCAAGTACCATCTCAGGACTTATGAATCAGTTCCAGATATAACAATTGTTAACACTTTTGTGGTTAGGTTGGGACATCTGAGAACCTGGTAAGGTTTTTGGGTGTCCCGGACGAACCCCCAATTCTTATTATCCACTCAAAGGCCACAACAACTAGAGAAACACCCTATATATAAAGATTTCTTAAAAATGCATTTATTTAAGGTTAAAATCAAAGTTTCTAATTGGAGGTAAGGGCAGTAAAACTGGTGGTGCATTGTATCCATGAGTGGAAGATGTAATTAAAGTTTTGTAATGTGCGATAAAAATAATCTACAAAGCAAAAGGCAGAAGCCTTGCCTTTTGTCTTTACACCCTCTGAAGGAGAACAAAGACAAGTTGGTTGGTAGTTGGGCTATAAATAAATGAAGTCCTAATACTTGAAAAACTACTTTGTCTTTTATTATAGTTATATTATACTACTTTGTCGCCTTCTTTGAGTCCTTTTCCTCCACTCACTAAAGCTTAAGTGTAAAGCCATAGTGATAATGGTAGCATTATTGCTACCATAGCAATGGAAGTCCTGGAAACAGCATCAAGCCTGAAGTACAGCAGCATTGTGCTGTGCGTATGCTTTACTGCAGGAATAACTGGTACCCTTAACAAATTGGTGGCTTTATAAGAAAATAACATGAATTGAGAGCACTGAAGAAATATCTCAAGACATCAGGCAGAAAGCCAGCCTACAAACCTGACTTCGACCAGTTCTGTCAGTAGGAATGGGCCAAATTTCCATCAAACTGAAGTGATATTCAAAAACATTTGAATGAAGTTCAAATGTCAGACGATCGGAAAATGTATTTTCTTTTTACACATCAGACATAAATATCTGGATTTAGATGAAAATGTACTCAAATACATATTTTGCTCCTGGAACACAGCATTCTTTTAAGGTTTCTTACACAGCAGGCAGTAAATGTGAGTGCCACTGTGTGATAAAACAAAACAGACAGAAAAAAAATGTACAAACTGAAACTGATAAGGATCAAACATAATACAAAATTTAAATGGTATGAAGGTGTGAGGGGGATTTTCTAGGTGAGTGTGTTTATCAGTGCAGATCTGCCTACGAGGGCAGAACCTAATCATATTGGAGGTTAGATTTTAATCTCAGCCCCGTCTTATCTCCAGAGTCCCCTCTCTGTCTTTATCTTTTTGTCTGACTGTGGGCCTCTCGGGCTGAGACCCACTACTGGGGAAAGAATTCAGATAATACTAGAGAAACGATTGTTTACACACACAAACACATATAGTCCAGAATAACATGTTTTATTCTTGGTGTAAGTGATTCAGGATGGAAAGTTCTGCAAAACCAGGAGTAGGTGTTACTGTTTTGTTCAAGCATGTAAGGGAAAACTGTGTTTATTCTCTTTTTTTCTTATTTATTGTTTATTTGGTCACATTACCGCTGTGCCTCGTCCCTGCAGCGACACAGCTATAATTCACTCCCCTAATTAAATATCAGGCTGCAAACTCAAAAGCCTGATTTTCTCCAATTGAATTTCCAATTCCTCACAGATACGCTGCATCAGCTTACAGATTCAGCCAGGCTCCGGGGTTGGAAGGATGCTTGGAGATGGAGGCTGGAGAGGCTGGAGATAGAAAGTGGGAAGATGTTGTGGGTGTATTGTAAAGCAAAACAAAACAAAAAAAACAACAACAAAAAAAACAGGAAGAGATATTCAGAGAGGAACAGAAAGTAAATCAGAGAGCTGAATCACAGAGAAGCTTGAAAGATGTATCCAGGGCAACATTTGGCTGAGCGTCTCCTGCTGGGCGTTGTCCAGGCACTTAGAGATGGGTGACACATGCTGGCATCTGTTTGTTGTGTGCGTGCGCATGCATGTGTCTGTGTCCATGCGTGAGTGTGTGTGTGTGTGTAGGGCCGTGTGGTCACTGGAGTTTAGAGATTACAGCAAGAGGTGAGGCCAAACTGACAACAGCTGCTGACTTACAAACCACATGACATTGATTTATTTTTGATTCCAGCCTAATACCCTTCCCTAACCCCTTAGCGCTCAGACACACTTGTCCACACGCGTACAGTTATAAGTCAGCATGATTGATATAAAAGCTGTCATTCTCTCTGCCAGCCTGTCGGGCTTCTCTTATCTCCATGGAGACACAGTGACAGGGCTTCATCCATCCCAAACACCCCCGACACAAACATGCATACAAATGTGCACAAATACACGCATGCTAGTGCATAAAAAGTACACATTTCACCACATGCACAGATTTATTTATCTATATAGCCATATATGAGGCCCGCATGCATAAATATAGCACATGCTAATTATATTTTTCTGGCTGCAATTATTTATTACCTTCCTTCGTCGTCTTCTGGCTCAATGTTATCTTTGAAGCAGCCGAAGAGAGCCCATTTCTCCACAAGAATCATTTAACTTTTATTTGAAATCTTCACTTGAAGGCCCTTTGATTTTGAAGACTTCTCTTTGCCCACCGACGGACACATCTGTCATGCTGAGAGTGGGTCCAAAGAGTGTTTTACAGGAGGAGGAGAGCTTTAATTGGAGTTGCAGCTGTTGACAAGCAGGAGCAGAATGGCAATAACAGGCACACTTCATATGTTGTGCCACATTTTTTCTCATGACAGCTACTGTAAGATCTTTGCAGTTTTTAGCATCTGAGTAGGAAGTTTAGTCAACAGGCTCTTCAGATATTTAGTCAAACCAGGGAAGCAGTTATTAGAGAAGTAAAAAAAAGAAATGAATCAAATAAATAAATAAAAACTAAATGCTACAACTCAACATTTTTTATGACATGCTACTACCCTCTAGTGGACATGAAAGCAACCTGCAGGATTTGTCTTGATTCTATTTTAAAATATTTTTCATGCACCAGAAGTCGCGCTTTCATTATCAGTACATGCTTCATCTTAGTCGGAGTAATGGGTGAGTGTAAGGGGGGTGACATGTACTCCATGCTTGCTTACACGTAGTGCCTAATCAGCTCAAAATCACCATTTAACCTAACATCCACAGAAAGGGTGTTCTTATTAGTGACAGCGAGTCTCATAATTGCATGTTGATGTAACTTTCTAAATTAATATCTGCAAAATTCTAGTGGAAGGGAACAAGGTATCAGATCACATTACATATCTAACACACTGCCACACCTCTGTCCATTGCTGTTAGTCATATGGAAGAAAACACTAAGTACTGTAATGCAGAAACATTTTAAATATGGATTTACTGATTATCCTGATTTTAGATCCACATTTCTTTTAATATCTGAGACCACCAACACAAAAGGATCTACAGCATGATGCTGAAACCACCGTATTCATGGAAGACATGCTTCGTTAAGTGACGTACAATCTTAAGTTTTCTACAACGTAAAGATTTTTGTGATGTGGCTCATAATCCTCAATCCTGGTTTCATTTGACCAGAGCACCTTCTTCCACAGGTTTTTTTGCACTACCAGAAAACAGACTTTAAATGGATCTTTTTTTGAATTTCTTTCAACAATACCTTTTTTATATTTTTTTTTTTTTTTTGCCATGCAAACCAAATCTTGTCTCGTTTGTTTCGACAGTTTCTCCCGCCTGAGCTGTGGCTCTCTGCAGCTCCTCTATAGTGACCTGCACCTTTTGCCAGCTTCTCTGTGCACGAGGAGAGACTGTTCTTGTCAGCTAACCAGAAGAGTCAAGTTTTGAAACTTTGTGTTTACTAAAATTAAGAAACAATCTTTCAAATTAGTTTTGATAATAAATAGACAAAAAGAAAAATGTTTCATCATACATCTTTAAATATTAAAAGAGGACTTTTATAATATAAAAAGCTCTAATTTCATTTAAAAAATCATCTCAAAATATTTTCCTGTCTTCTTTCTTTTTTTTTTTTGCTGTCATGCATTGTCAAGGTCAGTTCATTGCCGACACAGCCTTTCTGTCCCGTCAAACCCCTCTGAAGAAATATTGCACACTTCTGGCTGGATCTATAAGTAGAGGTCTTGGAATATACTGCGACAGAGACAGATAAGCACTGAAGGAAAACCATCACTCATTTAGGGCCGTTTAGGTTAAGTCAACAATTTCAAATCTGGCCCACACCACCTGGGCGTTATAAAACACACAGACGCACACAAAAGCTTAAAGCCCGGCATCCTCCTGCAGGACTGCAGCATGACCACGACTCTGATCTTCTACCAGGAGTTGGGACTTTATTCACCCTGTACGATGTATGCTCACTTAGCTCCACACAAAGTGTTTGATTGCTTTGGTCTGAGGAGGAAAAACAGATAATAGGCACTTAGAAGATGTGTGGAGGGGAGGGTGGCTAAGAATGAATGAAGGATGTCACGAATGATGCCCTCTGTGCTTTCTGTGATATCACATTCCTCTTTAACAGTCCAGACCTTTAATCCCCACCCCCACCCCTTCCTGTCTCAGTTAACAGGAGCGTCTGAATTGGCCACCAGCAGCAACAAAAGAAAACAACTTCACAAACGTAAATTAAACATACTGCAGATGCTTTTGACTTGCTGTGTGTGCGTGCGCATGTGTGGGTGTGTGTGCGTATGAGGTCTACAGGGCCCTCCAGGCAGGGTGAATAATTAACAGGGCCAGTGAGTGAAGTAGGGTACCAGGCAGGGTGTTTTGTTACCCCCGCCTCACTCAGCACGAGCAAACAGCATTAGATAAGCCTATCTCTATCCGCCTGGCTTGTGTGCATGTGTGTGCGCAGTTGGGCCACTTTAGATGATTCAACCATTTGATACCTTCAAAAGCCTCCTGCAGCTCGGTAACAGTTCCCGACAGAAAGCCTAGACATCCCTTGTCAAACGAAGATGGGCTCCAGCAGCTGCAGCCACTGAACATCTTGTCACGTCTCACAAAGTTAAATATTTTTGTTCCATCAATATATTAAAGGAAACCAGCTCTTAGTCCAGAGAAGGAATATGTAGTTTCATGTAACTTGAACATTTTCAGTTTTCTCATGTTAAAATTACAATCTTTAAAGCATTTCACTGAGCTTGTGGGTGACAGACCAACACAAAGTAGTGCATCACTGTGAATCAGAGCTGTATAATGTGTGTTGGTATACACACACCTAATAGAATCCAGAGGAACCAATTGTCTTCAGGAGTCTGTAACAGTCCATCTGTGTGTATCTTTAACTCAGAGAGAAAGAAGGTTCTTGGAAGACCTAGAGGTTTGTTAGAAAACATTAGTGAACAAGCAACATCATGAAAACCAAGGAACGCAGCGGACAGGTGGGGGACAGTTGAGGAGAAATTCAAAGCAGCTTTAGGTTTTAAAACTGTGGGGATACTTTCTTTGAGCTTTAGACAAGGGACAAGGTGGTGAAACCTGATGGTAAAATATAAGACAATCCTGAAAGAGAAGACATAAGCCTCAGGAGGAGGTTTAATGTTTTTTTTTGTAGGACAGTGAGTGAACATTCAGACATCTAGAGTTATTCAGTTTTGAAAAGCATCCTAATTATCTGCTTCTCTGTTAGTTTATCAGACAAAACGATCGATCTAAAATCTAAATCAGTCTAATACATTTTGAGCTTTGAGGTTGCGAGTTTAGAGGATATCAAAGCTTTTGCAAATCACTGTTTTTGAGACATTTTAACTTAAATTCAGGGTGAAATGAGCCTCTTGTTTACTTTAGAGAAAATTAATTTGCGATGAAAGCCTCTTTCTACAGAATCTAAGGACTGCATTTTGTTTGCAAAGCTAAGTGTTGTGTGCTGCAGGGCTGCATGTTGTGACCTAGCTGTTAAGAAAATAAAATGACTTCTCCATTTAGCCTTTGTTGAACTGACAGGATGCCACCCTTGACCTTTGTAAGGCAGAGACAAAGTCTGTGAGGAAGAGAGAAACAACAAACTGAGAAAGTCTCAGTTTTAGCTTTCGTTGTCAGTGAAGTTGCATTAGATTGAAATATTCTGTCACATTCAGTTGTTTTCATTGAGTAAATATTTTTAGCCCCACCTTTTCTTTTTTTTTTTAAACCACATGTATTTTGCTTGCAGTGAAGCAATATTTGTGAATAATTTCTGCAGGTTTACTGTAAGTGAAGATAAGGCCGCATTCCGACATTCCACACTCAAAGTTTGCTTTCCATGTCTGCGAGATAGGAAAGAAGGTTTCCATCAGGTCTGCAAACAAAATATTTGACTTTTATTCAGCGTTAGTATTTTGTTTACATTCTATTTACAACATAAGACATGCAAGGAAGGGAGAAAAAAAGAGAAAAGATATCATTCCATAAAGAGGGTAAAACGAAATCAGCGTGAGAGATGAAGGAAAACATTTACGTCTGAGGTCCAAGAAAAGAGTATAGTATGTGCACCAACGGAGGCAGTATTCAAGCTGATGACTTACAAACTTCAGAGGACTAGTGACATGACTCTAGACTTTTAAGAAAAAATATCAACAGCTTCTTTTACAGGTCGGGGCTACAATATTAATACTGCAAACATGACAAGGAAGAAATATCAAACATTTTTTAAACTTCAGACCCTGTTCATAGCCTATGTAGCACCTGCAACGCCACCTACTGCCAGAGCCTGACTGCTGATATCATGATAGATGATTATTGAGAAAGTTGATTCAAGTATAAGAGTCTGTTGTTTTTCAGCAGGGCTTGGATGTGTGTTGCAAGTGTAAATGTAGCTCACAGAGAACGAGAGAAATAGAGATAAAGTTTTTTCCCCCTTTAAGTTGGTTATTTTATGTTGTTCAAATGAAAATTGTCTTTAGTTTAATACTTACAGCGCACTAAAAAAATGTATTGCCACCCCAGGCAAATTTGTGTAAGACTCTTAGAACAACTTCTGAACATTTGTTGCAATTTTACAACTGTGGGTGTCAGAGAATTTTTATTTTTATTTCCCTTTTTGTCTTTTTCACTCTGCATAAAAGTTGGATCCTCATTTCAATACATATGTCATGATGCTATGTTTTTAAAAAACTCTTGTTGCTCTGATTGGGTATTTATAAGAACTTAACAGATAAGCTATCATCTTGTAATGATTTTTTAAATTATTTATCTGGATTAGTGTAGCGTTAGATTCCGTTGTTTTTCCAACTTTGAAGAGAAATTGGCTTTTTGTTGTAGAAAAAGAGAAAGTTTGGGATTACAAACAGTTCTTAAGGAAGTAAATCAAATGCAGAAATTAATCAGATAGGAAATATCGGGGGTGCCTAAATTGTTGGAGCTATAATTAAGTTAAGTGTTGCCAACAACAAGATAAAAGGGAAAAAAGTAACAGAAGAAAGCTTAAAAACATAGAATTGTTTGCACATTCGAATTTCATAGAAAAAAAAATCTCATAGGGCTAAACATAAAGCCATCTCATTCCCATAATAAGATTAACAATGTATAATGACACACTCAGAAACTCAGCAACGACAGGGAAACATACAGTGCACTCAGCAATTATTGGCACCCCTGGTAAAGAGTTTTTTTTTTTTTTTTCTTTAAAAAAGTTAGAAAATAATTGATCTTTTACTGTAAGTAGAATAATCTGACACATGAAAAGTGTTACTAATGTTGGTAACACTTCTCTTACCAACCTTTTCCACTGCATGGTGGGAAGATGATCTTGGATTAAATGTGGTGCAACCAAAGCCCATTTTCTGACATAGGAATATTTTTCCTTCTCCTAAGTGACCTTGTTTGTCACAGTTCAAGTTTTTTCTAAAACCTTTAATACTGTCTGTGCTGATATTTTTAAGCTTGAATGAGTAGCAGTTTTCTTATTATTATCTTCTTACTCGCATAGATCAAAACACATTGGTCTTAAATAATATGTTCTCCTTTTCCATTTGTGGCTAAAATAAAATGGCATCTTGGTGATACAGTAGTTTCTCCAGGGAAACAGAAAGTTTTGGGTTACCTATGAATAGTTCTTAGACATAGAAATGAAATGTAAAATAAACAAAACACCATCAGGTACTAAAATAGGCCTCTGTGACTTCATACACATGCTCTAAAGGGAAACAGGTCAATGATTACTAAATAACTATACAAAAATTTTGAAGAATGGCTAAAACACATATTGTGAAATTATGGTAAAGCGTAAAAATAATTTGCTCAACAGCTGCTTAAAGATATCTAGGAGAGGTGCCAATAATGTGCAGAGCCCTGTAGATTTTGAGAAGGCATTTCATTTAAGCGTTGAAATTATAATAAGTTCTATAAAGTCTGCTGGTTTGCACGTGGATGGTCTGGAAGACATGGATATGGATTCCAGGCTTATCAAAGTAAAACTGTGGGACAAGTAATTTATTTAGCAATTGTGACGAGTTGAAATTAGTGCACAGAATTTAAGTAACAACTAAATAATGGAGAAACAATGTACAAAGTCAAGTGTAGCCCTGAAAATGGCAACAAGGTAAGAAATCTTTACTGCAATAAATAGATTATGGAAGCAGAATGAAGAAACGGGACTACACTAGCAACAATCATAAACGAGTAATGCTCTGACTCATCCTCCCGTGCATGGGACTGAGTGGCTCTGCTTACTTATACATAATCGCCTAATAGAATTGATGAAAAAAAAAAAATAGATAAAAATAAAAAATCACCTTTTCACACAGTGAGGTCAAGCAGAGTTTGGTAGACACTGAGCTCCTTTCATTCACAAGCTGGCACTACCATGTGAAAAGGGAAACTTGTTGACAAGGATGAGTCAGACATGTGCATTGAACAATGCAACCACATTACAAACCCAGTGCACATTTATGATTGCTGCTGTCAATGTTGCTTGTTTCACCAATACGAAGAGCGATGTGATCTCGGAAAAAGGAGTGGACGTCCACCGTCATACTGTCACATCTCTGACAGACAGAAGAAATAAATTAACAATAAGACAAGGTTAAAAAGGTCCATCATTAAAATGCATTCGAGCAGCAATAAATAGATTTTTCTTTCTATTTACAGTTATCACCAGACACTTTAAAACAAAGGATCAATCCAAAGCTGTTTGATTTGTTGCTTTTGTTCCTAGGATGAAGGCTTAGTGGTCCTCCCTCTGCTGAGGAAGCCAGCAGAGGACATGGAGTAGATGAGATGCTCGTATAGATGTGTCCTTCCTTTATTTCATCCGTGAAAACAACTTGCAGTGTCTCGCTGGAGCTGCTGTTATAGTTTTTTTTTTCGTTTTTTTTTCTGTTAATTCTGCCTCATAGCACAAACATTCATCTAAACACACACATACACACAGATTTGGAGCACCCGATGCCTTGCTGTCCTCTACACACAACGCAGTGTATCCTCCTACAGCCTTGTGCTTGCTCTGAGTAGCAGTTGCCTCATTGACACAGACCTAAGAACAGCTTTTGCTCCACGCTTTTATCAAAGCAATGAACCAAACCTAGAGATGAGTCCTTAGGGCAACTTCTTCCTCACGTCGCCATTCAGAAACACTAATTTATCTTCTTCTCGGTTTTCAAGGAACCGTTGCGTTTGTGCTTCCCGTTGGCAATGCTCTCAGAGTGACAGTGTCCATTGGTCATGCTGCCATCTACTCTTCTGCTGTGGTCACTTGCCTTGCCCCTGAGGAGATGTACCAACCTACGCAGTAAAAACACTATGAGAGCACCGGCAGCTGCAACAGTAAAAAGTACGTCCACGAGGAAGTACTGGTAAAGGGACACTTCATACACAGCCGAGCGCAGGTGGTTAGCGCCATTGTGACGGAGAATGTAGCCGATCCAGTACACAGCCCTGGTGACTGGGTGGCCTGGCTGATCTTTGTGAATGTTGGAGAGGAGACGAGCCTGCTGGCGGTACCTGGGAATAGGAGGACAGCAGAGTTGGGGGTTAAAAAACAAGAGGACAACTCCTACTATGAAAAAAAGAGATGCAGAGGACACAATTCCAACTACACAGCTATGAGCTCCTTTGGCTTTCTTTAAACATTGGAGTTTGTTCTGCTAGCTAAGGATATTCACAGAATATTACGTAGGGTCTAAGTCTACCTACACCCAAAAGCTGAAAATGGCATACACCAAATTAAATCTTGATTTATGAAACCATGAGCACACACCCCAGAAATCAATTTCACCTTTATAAATAACAGCTGCAGCTCATTTGCTATATCCGCCTCAGGTTCTGCCCCCTACACACCCATGTTCAACCATGGAAGGCGAATGCAAACTACTTCATGAATGCTGGTGCATTTAAATGAGTCAGCAAATCAATGTTATTTCATGGTCAACAATGGAAACCGCAGAGAAATGAGTCAAACACAATTTCACAAGGCAGAACTTGATGTGAGTGAGGTGGAGAGAGAGAAACTATCATTTTTGGTAGCCACAGCAGTGGCGTGACAAATACAAGCTACACACTGCCGCCAGTATTTTAGGAAGCAGAAGGTTCGCTCCACAATGGAGCGCTCAGTGGTATTAAAACATGCCTTCTCTGCGCTTTTGGCAGTGGCTACACCTGAGGCAGTAGCCACTGCCTCCTGAAGCTTTCATTGGAAGAGTGTATCAGCACCTCAGGCCTGAAATGTTTCAGGCCCTCGCTGTTGCATACGCCATATCTATAAATGAAACCCTAGATTTTTGGAGAACAAAACCAATAGTTGTCTAATGGTTTCAGATTTTTATTTGTATAATGACTTTTCTTCTCCTTCACAATTTTCTTTGTGTTGGTCTAGCACATAAAATCTAATTTTAAAAAAAATACATTTCAAAGCAATGCATGAGGTGCTTATGAAGAAAGTAAAGGATACAGAGATATGATACAGAGTAACGTAACAGAGAAGACCTAAATCAGTCCAACCTGGGGTCGTTGATGACACTGCTAAGGGAAGCATAGAGATCTTCCTCCGTCATGTCTTTCCAGTGCAGCATGATTCCCATCCCTTTGGCTGCCACCCGAGTCATGGTGTCATAGTGGTCTCCGAAGAGAGGCACACCCACCACTGGCACCCCATGATACATGGCCTCATAGATGCTGTTTAAGCCCCCATGGCTCAGAAAGGCTTTAGTGTGAGGATGGCCTGGATGGTAGGAAGCATGGGTGTTGAAATCATTAGTAACTATTAACATGCCGTGTTTCCTGCAGTCCTTTGACATAAATATTTACAGTTCTCAGGGCATGCAACCCTGAGAACTGTAAATTCTCAGGGTAAAAACTCTCATATCTTTTAAAAACCTTATTTCAACAGTTTCTCCATAAAATCTTGTTTTTATCACAAGTCTGTTTGAATACCCAGAAACCTCTTTATAATAACAAATCAAACCTAAACATGTATTCCCTTTGTGTCAACAGAGTTACTTACGCTGTCCTTTGAAAAGGTCACACATGGAAATGTAAATATTTGCTGCCTTTGTTCACACGTTTTTAGAACACAGATAGCATTCACATTTAGATTTTACCACCAAAGTGGCCAATGAGTCTCTGAAATGTGTATCAGGTACAACCAGGTAAGTCCCATTTTCCAGGTATCTATCTATACATTTGTGGGCTGGATGATAATTCTATTTTAGTTATTACTTAATTTTAATTTTTTTTTTTTATTTTTTTTTTACCAATGCACCCCTGGGATTTTCCATAGTTCATAGAGATGTCAGCATGGCCAAGGCTGCCAATATCATTTGACAAGAGTATTTTACAGTGTCTGTTAATTTGGACTTTGAATTCAGGTCAACTCTACAATGAAATGTTCTTTTCAGGGACCAGGCAACGCAGTACACAAAACCAGGCTAAATATAAATGATACACACTCACCCAACAGGTCATTCTGTGGCATCCAATCAACAAGCTTGGTGTTGTTGCCAAGGTTACTGGGTGCAACTCCAGAAAATCTAAAAGAAAAGAAAGAAAATCATAGTGAAACGACATACTTGGACTTGGTTCATTTCCAACCTGCAATATTTTTCAAATGTACCATGTCTGTGGCACATACAACACAATGCCAGTAACTGAAATTTTTTGCATAATGCCAACTTTTTCAGCCATGTGAGATGCAAAGAGTTAGACAAATCAACAATACAATACAAACAATACAAACAAAAAAAATCATTTCCTTCTGGGGTTTTTTTATATATAAACACCTCTGTTTCAGAATTGAAGCAGAGGTATTTATCCAAAATGTCTAGAAGGTAAATATTGTTGAAAGTACAGAGAGATTTAGACATGCGTTTTTAAGGTTTCCATGTACAGTCAAACAAGAAACCATTAAATTAATCCCCTTATTGTGCACAATATAATTAAACTCATTTATGTTCTGCAAGCTCTAACAAAACGTCTTAACGAGGTAAATTGTAATTCAATGAAGTTCACAGTTGTTTTAACATCCTTTTATACATTCACACAGAGGCTCAGTATTCAAAGGGAGGAAAATGTTAATACATTACTCACAACAGAAGCAAGTTCTAAAGTAATAACTCCTGATGTTCTATTGTTTGCATAACCACACGCCTCATGGACCAACCACTAACAAGCCTGTCAGCTCAGTCGCATATGTATCAGTTAATAGATGCTATCTATGTACAATAAAACAATGCCAGAAAGATCTGCGGATGTTGTCAGTGCCTCCATAACTTATTTAATCAGTGAGTAAAGGACTTGAGTTAGATTTTTTGTTTCATATCAAGTCAAGTCAAATGTATTTGCAAAACACATTTTCAGCAACAATGATGTTTAAAGTGCTTTGCATCATAAAAACATACATTTTGTCAAATGTTTTTATGTATATTTTCTTGATGGGTTTTGATAAATATTAAACATTTTGTAGCTACTTTTTCCCACCAAAAGCCACCAGGTGGTGCATATGAGCAAGTAAAACAATGGTACAATCCTATTTGATTAAATTAACAGTGTAAGATTTTAAATTATTAATGAGCAGATTTTATTATATTAATAGAATTTCCTGCCTTCCTAAAACATATCTCTATAGTTTCCCATGTGAAAAATTTATAAATTTTGTGTGCAGTATTCACCACCATTTATTTTCTTTAGATAACAATGGGATAAGAAAAAAAATTCTGCCAATCCAAATACATTGTTCATAAAATAATGTTTCACAATGATTTAGTTAAAGAATTGGATGACTCCCAAGTTATGAAAGAAATGTGAATGGAATGCATCTCTTAAGTATTAGGGTTTAAGATTAACTAGCACTGTCAACAGCAGCAGTCTTTTCAGCAATTTCCTAATACTTGTTGATAATAATCTGTCTGTCATTTTATAAATACGACATCGCCAGTCAGATGTGTGGGATAGTTTGTCGTTGGTTGGTCTAACAATCTATTTTATGAACAATCTAAAGGCCAAATTGTCTAAAGGTTTGCAAGTAAAAAAAACAGGCACAAATTTGATAGGATGCACAAATCTGGTCTACAAACAACACACAAACAGGACTCTCATCAATTTAGTGGCTTACCACCCAAAATTCAACTTCCTAAAACTAAATGAGATTGTGATGCTGCGTTTGTGCTTTTACTTAGCACGTTTGAAAAGCAGGTGCAAACTGGCATGCAAACAGGTTGAAGTATTGTATCACTGGCATAGATACAATGACAGAAAACATTGCTTATCAAGTATTTGTAACATTTAAAGAATATAAAATAAAAATAATAAAATATAAATTAAAACTATACTCCAGCAATTCCTGGCATCCTATCAGATGCTGGATGTCTATGACTAAATAACATCCAGACAAACTATTACAATACTATTATGTTTGCCACTATAAAATAAAATTTTTAATCAAAGTATGCCACTCTTCTGAAAAATACCTGGAATGGACACAATGTTTAAATAGTAAAAATAGACAAATTTTATTAACAGGTGAATCTGAAAAAACAAAAGGTTACAGAGGTTGAACTGGCAAAGAGTGACTGAACTACATGACCCAGACTCTTAACACTTGTCATTGTGTGAAAGCAAGCAGAGTGCGAGATCAGTGGATGTGTAAGAGTGTGCGCCTAAAGCATTTCCGCTAATGATGCATATGCATGCTACAAAACAACCTCCATCTGTCTATCTCTGTCTGCTTCCCTCCCTGACTCAAAGTCTTTTATCCGGAGTCAACAAAGCCTTGTCCCATTGTTGTGCCAATCAAAGCCGGCATTCATGGAGGCATTTATCAATGAAACAATTCATTTGGTTTGATCCCCCTTTCAAACACATTGGTCCTCCATCTCTTACATCCTCTTGGTTTTAATAAACACTGAAAGCCTTTAAACAAAATCTTCTCTTTGTCTTAATTTATGCATCAGTTCATGGATTTAATTTTGATTGTATATAAAACAAAAAATAAAAAATACAAAAAAAATCAAATGTGACGCAACAACACAAAAACTACCCTGCAGTTGAGTAAGGCATACGTGACCATTATGTGGATGTGAGGCTTGGCTGTGTAAATATGCAGATCAAGGGAACATTTAGTAAATGGGAGCAATAAAAGGTGTCATGTTCCATGTGACTGGGATACTTCTCTCCAGTGGCACCATAAAAACAACAGTCAACTTCCTTGGGTGTTACATAACTGACATCAGCTTCTCGTTATTTTATCACTGCAATCCAGTTTCCAAAATAACCCTAGTTTAGTTTACTAAATTATAGTAATCTAGACAAACCACGCACCAATTTTTAACTCATTCAAACCTAATATTTACATTAAAAATAGAGAAAGACAGCATGCTGCATCTTAATTATGAGAACTACTGAGCTTGCTATACATATAAAAGAACAAAAAGAATGTGTAGCACATCTAGTCTCAAGATTATTGGTATCTGCTTCTTAAATCACAAGCCAAGCAACACCAAAATGTTTCTCTTATCTCCTGCACAGAAAAGGCATTCTCTTCCCTGTTGTCCTTCCTATCTTTGCAGAGGTAGGAATGTGGTTTGTCAACTTTGAACTTTATCCTTTCACTGCTTCTTGTGTGTTTATTCATGATGTGTGGAGTCTAAACAAGGATTCACTCATTAAAAAAAAAAAGACTAAACAACAATGCGAGTGAAAGAAAAATGTGGGATTACTTTTCCTAATCATAAATACTTAGTATGTTATATGCTGACAAAAAACAAATGTAGCATCAACAAAATGTAATTTTAATCTTGCTTACAATACAATTAATTATGGAACATTAAAGCAAAGCTGAAAGAAAATATAATGATTGATATAGGTTGTCCCTAAAATTGGAGCTGCTAATGTTCGTGCTCACAAATGTTCCTAAATAAAGGTCAGCAGAACATTTCAGATGGGAAGGTCATAAAGAGTGATGTGTATTACTGTTGGATTTCTAGGGAGGTGATATTTTACTGAAGGCCAGTCAGTTTTATGATGAATTTCAGGATCAGAACTCAGAAATCTGGGTCACTGTAGTCAATGACTAACAACCTTCTAAATATACAAAGATAAGAGTTAATCACTAACATGTTCAGAGGACATGTTTGAAAACACAGCCCCTCCATTTCTCTCTTTGCTCAAAAACTTTTATTTCTTCCCTTATATTGTACTTACACTAAAGGTCAGTGTAGGAGGTCTCATGCTTTTATTCCAACAGTTTACCTAAGGTATACCTTACTTTGCATATGTGAGTTATACCTACCAAAGCACATTGGCAATTGCTGTAGTTAACCGTCTTCATGTGTATTACATTACACCATCAAATAGGAAGTTTAGAAAATAAACTAATCCAGCTTTTTTATACTCTTGTGACCTGATGCAGTATTTAAAATTAAGTAGTTTCTTTGTTTAAAATTGAAGTCATCAGGTTTTGCAAAGGCAAGTCTCGTGATGTAAAGGAGCTCATTGCGCATGAGATGGCACCAGATATTACGCACATGTGGGTGGGTCCGGACTCTGACCTTAGCAAATAGCCTGGCACTGAGGAACAAAGCATTGCCTTTATTTTACAATACTCCTGATAAGCTATATAGCTGATTGCGGAGCTCCACGTCATGTGACATCAAGAATGATGAGTATTTTTAAAAAAAATCCTGTTCAAGCATTATTCTGTGACAGATGAGCGGGTGCATGTGAGTATTACCTCCAGATGACACGCTGTGGCAGACGGGCCAGAGCTCCTGCCAGTTTGTGAGCAATGTCCTGGGAGAGATACTTGACTCCAGCGCCAAACGACACCACCACAAAGCCATGCTCTGCTGTGTCGCTCACCAGGGCCTGAAAATACTGAAGGGACAGAGGTGGAATAGCCACAATAAGCTAGAGATCCAGAACAGCATGCTAATCTATAACCCAAACTTTGTTTCTTCATCTCTTCACAATCATCCAAAGAACCAAAGCTGCAACAATGTTGATTTGATACTATTGATGACATCAAGGAAAAATGTTTCAAACTATCACAAGGAAAATTCCCCTACAGGGACAAAAATGAAGTAATAGTAAAAATGAAAAAAGTATTTATTTCTCAGTCATGTTTTTCTGGATTTACAAATTGAGAAAAGTTATTTTATCAATAGCTTTATTAAAGAGCATATGCAATGTTGGAATGCGTAAGTGTTTAGCCTCTAGTTGGTAATATTTCTTTTGGGAATAAATTTGATACTTAAATTTTAGCTTAAAACTCTTACTCTGATCATCTACGTAATAAATTAAATACATTAAATACATTTTCTGATGCACAGTCTATGAAAGATCACGTTGTTTGTGAGCATTACACAATTTAGATTTTAAAAAAGGACTGCATAAAAGAGCTGCACAATATGTCAAATTTATAGTCCAGTTGCAAAAGATGCACTATTTGTTAGCCTGTTATATTTCCGGTGCTTTGTATTTACACCCTGCTGATCAGTTGGTCAAATAGCAGATTTGACCAACTGAATGGACTTTTAGGTGAAATTCAGTGTCGCAGATCCTAAAGCTCATGGAGAGAATTGTGGAAATCGTAATGATGAAACAAAACAAGCAGATTTAAGAAACTGCACAATGAATGGGAAAATACGTAAAAGTGTCAACTAACAAAGACATATCTCTAGTTATTCTGAATATATGGAGAGCAATGAATGACAAAAAAAACTGACATCTTTTTCAGAAAAATTGTTTTACTAGTGCTGTGTCTAGAACAGCAAAATATTCACAGGAAAAATGACAAGCTGTATTTTTTGTCAAAAAAGACACAAATAAACAAATGTGTGTAATGTTTCTTTCTCGAAATACTAAACTTTTGCTCAACTGACACCAGTTAACAAGCAAAATGTAGTTTTCTTTCTCTTTAGTATTTATACATTTTTTATAGATATTTTCAAAACTGCTTCTTAGCACATTTGTGATATCAGTTTGATATTTAAAAGAGTTCATTAAAAAATGTCTGTTCTGGAAAAAAAAATTTAAACTTTACTTGTTGGATCTGGCATAATGTTCCACCATTGTATAACTATATATATAATGTAGTAAAAAGTAAAACCAAAATAGAAAGCTTGTGGGATTTTATATTTGTATTGAATTTAATTGAACTAGATTTCTTTGAGCAGTAAGTCCCATTGGGACATAAAGGCAGGAAGCTACTTCTGTCCAGTTTGTGTTCCTGGAAGACAAAGACTGGTTCCTCGATTATTCTCATTTCTGAGCCACCCGCTACTTAGAATCATGGTTGTCATATTACAGGATGTCATTACACAATGAATTATTTCTGAATAATAGGAGGATCTCAAAGAAAACTGCAGATGTTCTCCATTTCAACTCACCAGAATAGATATTTATCTGAATGATTTTTTTAGAACATTTTTTAGAAATTTTCTCAAGTAAAATATACATTGCAACCCACATTATTTAAAACCCTTTACAAATATGGAACCATTTTATTGAAGAATATAATCCCTTCATGACAAATCCAACCTTTAATTTGAGACCGGTTATTCAGTGTTAAGAAATATTTATTTTTCAGTAAATTTCCTGGTTCCCATAACATAAAGGAACTTAAGAAATCTAAAAGAACATGCCAGATTAGAGAAAGGTGGATGCGAATTGAGGGGGAAATGTCTATTGGTGTAAACCTGTCTAGAGCCATTAGAGATACTTTCAAGTCTTAAAACTACCAAAACAAAGACAATTAAGACTGAAGAACAATTTTTGTTTTTCTTCCCACCTCACCTAGTGAGCAGAATGTCAAGAGAGGTATATACAAATACATATAGAGATTGCGTAAAGAAAGCTACAGCAAAAAGAGATGAATTTATTTTAAGTTTTCCTTGTCCCTTTTGGTTGGGGTTGCCAAGCATTTGGGAGGGCACCACAGGTAAATTGTTATGGGAGTTTGTATTGATGAGCAGTGGTTACAGACTAATTAACGATATTGAAGTCACAGGAGAACAGGACAATTAGAGGAAAGGGACTGTCGGTCCAGCTGCAGCAGCTCAGGTCGGCCCTGGCACGGAGCAACCTCATGGGCACACTGGGCCCAGTGTCCCTGCGGAACAGCCCTACCATCCCTACAACGCAGCCTTAGTGACCTCTTAAAAAGAGTCCCAGTGTCCCCAGAGTTCTCCTCAGAACAATGAGCGCGTTCTCCCTTCCACTTCCATTATAACTCCCTCCACACAGTACGGCACAATGCTCCCTATTTGCCTCGAGTGGCATTCCTAAAACCCCCAGCAGCAGATACCGCCGGCCCGCGCTCTCAATGCCCAAACGTTGAACTAACTCCCGTCACCGCCCGCCTCTGCTCCCCATAGCTCCCATTATCATCTGTTTAAAATTTACCATATGCATTCAGCTCTAGCCCGTCCTAACCCCCACCTCGGCCATGAAGGCTCACTCTGTTACAGGATGTGATAAGATACACATAGCGATAAAAAACAATGAGAAGAAATATACCCAACGTTTTGAAAGAAAAGCTAAAAGGTGTGAAGTAGATTTTTCTTTAAAGAGAAAATGTTTTATTTGCATCATACAGTGTATCGTAGGATGTTTTTCCGTGCAGCTGCAGAGGGTGTATAAACTAACTGAACAAGATGTGTCTGCTGAACTTTCCCAGACGGGT